>LHUT01002296.1:11575-28725 GCA_001412135.1 Silene latifolia subsp. alba
CTTCATGTTTATTTTTCTAATGAACCAAACATGTTTTTGAAGGTATGAAATTTGAACCCCATACTCTTATGGTTTCTCATTCCAATCCATTCTATTCCTAAGTAATGCACTAAACCACCCCTAAATTTAATGATATTGAAATGATAATTATTAAAGATAATGTAATTTCTAAAAAAACCATGCATTTAATAGATGGTTCATCAACCTCTAATACATTCATTTGCATATAGTATTTTTCTTACAGATCACCACCGATTAAATAAAACTAGGACCGTTAAATCATTTCACGTTTTTGGGTTAAAATCTAAATTGTTGAGAGGTAATGGCGGGAAGTAATTAAGGAAGAGGAAAGGAGTCTAGATGCTTTCGAGTTATAATAACTGGATGATCTGGTATGGCAGTACCTAGAGGTGGCCATTAGCACGGGCTGACCCGACCCGCCCTGTTTGGTCTCTCAGCACACAGTCCAGCCCAGTCCCACCAGACCCGTCCAGCCCGCCTCCTTTCCCTGGTTTGGCCCGGGTCACAAAACCTAGACCCGGCCCGCCCTTGGTCCGTCTATTTAGTAACAAAGGCCCGACCCGCCCTCAACACGCCTTCTACCCACCACGTGCCTGACTCGGGTCAACATATTCCCAAGCCGGCTCCGCCAATCCCGCCCCTCCCACCGACCTGGCCCAGGCCTAGCCAAATGAGCCCGACCCGCCCTTGGGTTAGCCGGAGCCCAGCTCAAAGACAGCTCTAGACCCGTACCTATACTTATCATAGGACACGTGTGTATATCAAAAAAATTGGACGACCACCTGTCCACTGCTTTCCAACTTCCACTTTTATCCAATTTAATTACAAAGTTAACCACCCAATTAACTTGGCCGGCGATGCATCTTCAACGGCCTATTAATTTGGCTCCTCCGTGGCTCCGTCAATTTATGATGTCAGCAACGGCAACCTTACTTGTTATCGCCGGTCAGTATCGAACCGGCGACCGTCATCTCGATCCGATTGAGATGACGGTCTGCTGAATTTACCATTACCATCATCATCAATCAACATCAACAGTAAATCGGTAACCTGGGCCCAGTAACTTAATTTTCAAACTCTTCTTTACCATGAATTTCATGGTCCCCAAAGGTTAGTAGTAGTATGCTACAATTATAGTATAAAAATATTGTTTCCGGTTTAATTTAATTTTAGGGTTTAGGGTTTTGCTGTTAATTAGTTTATTTATGTTTGTTGGATGCTCTCTTTTTCTCAATCATTTATTTGCGTTTTTTATTTTTTGCGAGGAATATTTTAATCAAAAGTAAACAAATAATTGAGACGGATTGAAGTAAAATATTTCAGTATGGTAACTGTTTGCTGTTTTTCCTTGAATATTTCCGATTGTTTTCGGCGATTAAGTCTAAAATTGTCTCAATTAATTTGAATTGAACGGAACTAAACTTAAATTGAGGCACTCGAGTAAAGTTGTTTTGTTGGATTGTAGTTATGAATTGATGATATTTAGGGTTTAGGGTTTTGCTGTTAATTAGTTTATTTATGTTTGTTGGATGCTCTTTTTTCTCAATCATTTGTTTGCGTTTTTTTTATATCAAAGGTAAACAAATGATTGAGACGATGGGGTAAAATATTGATGTATGGAGCTCAGTGTGGTAAATGTTTGCTGTTTTTCCTTGGAAGATTTCCGATTCTTTTCTAAAATTGTCCCAATTAAATTGAATTGAACGGAACTAAACTTAAATCGAGGCACTCGAGTAAAGTTGTTTTTGTTGGATTGTAGTTATGAATTGATGATATATATCACTGTACTAATAGTGAAATTGATGATGTTTTACTATTTATTGCTTTTTTGAATCTGCACTACATGTTCAACCAATTAAATGTTGGTGGGTGGTTAGTCACTTGGCTGTAAATTGTGATAAATGCATACCAAGTCTTCTGGTTTTTACTCTCGAAGTTAGGGATTGCGGCCAAAATCAAACCGAAACTGAATTGGTGTCTGAAGGAAAAACTCCGACCCAAACTCAACTTTTCAAAAAACCCGAGCTAATTATTTAAAACCCATATCCAAACGAACTATTTGAAAACTGAATTGATCCGAAGTTAAATATCTTATCACATTGCAAGGGCAAATTTGCAGGACGGATAGGGGAAATATGGATGGATAGGGAATAAATAGGAGTAACAGTACGGGATAAGGGATAAGTGGACAAGGAGTAGCATTAAAACTATATAAATTTCAAAGAACTTAGAGGAACCAACCTATTGCTTTTGTTCAGTATTCATTGTCTATTCAACCTTTCCAAAGGTAACTTTTACAAATATGTCTTCTGTTTTGTTCTTCATCGACCGTGATTCTTATAACCTTTATAGCTTTCGACTCGCTTTTCATTTTTCATTTGTAGCTTTACTGCTTTACTAGTCACATGTTCTTTAAGTTTTTCAATTCTTATTTATGATTCCTTACATTTCTCGTACCCTTCAGCAAGGATTATCCGTGAAAAAAAAATCTATCTTGTTGGCATAAACTCTAAAATGAAATGTCTAAGTGCTTTGTTATGTATGCGGGATATTGGAGAAATAGGCACATATATCGGATGTACTACCTCAGACCTCATCTCATTTGTTGTGGAGCTTATGTGTATTTTTTCTTGGCTTTTTAAAGTGTATAACTCATAAACTTTATTGAATGAACTCAGAAACTTAAAATTCATAAATTTTAAAACAAAACTCGAAAACTTTATTATAATGATATGAAAATACTATACAATTGGTGGTAGTATATCGAATATTTTATGACCAGGGGAGGTTCTAGGGAGGATGCAGGCTCAGAAATATATAAATTTTCGCTTCACAAAATATAAGCATAAGTTGAGTTGTCTAGTGGTCACCGGTTAGACATGTATTTAGTGTACAAGAGGTTGTGGGTTCGACTCCTATTACAAACAATTTTACCTTTCTTATACGAAGTAGTAACCTTTTGCTTCTTTTGACCCAACGAATTGGTTACATGTTTAAATTTAATATTAGATGTAAAAAATCAATCTTGCTTATTTGCAAATTATATTTTGTATTTCAAATTCTTTTTGTTTTTTTGAATAGATCTATTATTAAAATGAGTCTTAAGAATTGTGTCCTATTTGTTTAAAATAGTACTCAAAAATCTTAAAATTGCGGCTATTCCAAAGAATTGGTGGTAGTACGTATTATCTATTTTTTTTGTTACGTTTCATTTAGAATTTCACACAGATTATTTTTAAAAGGAACACAATATAAGATTATTGTAGCCTAAGTAACATCCTAATACACAATTACACAAGGAGAGATGAGTATAATTCTTAGATTTTCAGGCTAAATTGTGTGTGTGTTTAAACTCGAATCTGATTGGCCTACTAACCTAATGTCACATGCGTATTGAATTGTCAAATTTACGCACCCCTATATCGAGTTTCTAGACATATCAGTAAAATTGAGTATTAAAGTGACAAAGGGTTGCAAAACTTATCTTAATGTATACTATTGTTTGTTGATTGGTGTGAAGTTAAAGTAGTATAGGAGAAGACGTGTGAAGAAAGTTGGTAATGGCTGGGGAATGCGGAGTAATATTAAAAGTGGTGGAGCCGATCAAGTCCTTTGTCTTCGACACTATCGGAGAGTATGTGGGATATGTTGGGAGCTGTGAGGACAATCTTGGTGCACTTCGTACACGCCTTGGTAAGGTGTGTGATAAGAAAGACGACATCTGTAAGAAGGTGAAGGTCGGGAACGATAACCAGGAAGAGATTACTAAAGAAGCTAGGAGTTGGCTTAATGATGTCCGTATATTGACGGAGGATGAACGGTTGAACGGTCTTATGTATAAGGACATTGAGACGGCGAAATATGCTGTTAAAATGATGGAGAAAAGGGATCTGAAGAGGCGTATACGCCAGGAAAGTGGGTTTCAGGAATTGGTGGTCAAAGTGATGAAGAAGCTTAAGGAAGAGATGGACAAGTCCCACGACGAGACAAGGGAGATTGTGGAATCGGATTATAAGGATTATAAGGAGGTGGCTGAAGTTGTGGTGGAAATTATGAAGGATACCATAGACGAGTTTAAGAAGATTATTAAAGAGGACAGGAACATGGCGGTAATAGCCGCAAGAACATTAAAAGCTAAAGACTTAGAAAAGCTTACAAAAGGCGATCCGGAGATGGAGGAGATTGTGAGAGAAGCTGGCAACACAAGTGATGAAGAAATCTATCGCAGTAATATGGATGAGGAATCTGATGCTCTGTTAGTCAAGATACCGGCTGTGGGCGTGCATAAGAATAGGGTAAAAGAAGCTGCCAAGAAACTGTTTACACCTCTAGCAAATCTAGTTACGCCTCTTGAGAAATTGATGGATGATGCTAATTTCAAGGAGGCTATACCCGAGGCTGGGGGTGTCAAATTAGGACTGGAAGTCATTGATGGACTTTTAATCAAGGGTTACGGGTTGAAAAAAGAGATGGACGACAGCACTAAACAACACCGGGTTTGTTGCTGCTCTTCACTCTCACCTTGCGGTGGTTTTCATGGCCGTTACCTAATGAGCAAAGCTGCTGAATCTTTGAGCAAACATATAAAAGATGATTTGATCAGTACATGTCCTGTAGATGGTGTAACTTTGCGTATAAGGACAGTAGATTTGAAGCCCATTCCCTCTCAATTCCTGAAGGGATTGGATTCGAGGACTCAACTCCTTGACAAAATTTTGGAGAAGCTTATTAATGATCAAGTTGATTCAGTTGGTGTGTTTGGCATGGGTGGGACAGGTATTTCATTGTTGTTGTTGTTGCTTCACTGGCACAATACCTATTTCCCCTCTGTTTCATTTGATCTTTGAAGTTTATTTTACAAGTTCTCCATTTGATAGTTTTGAGTTTTCACTCTTATTTTGTCGAGTCTTATCATTATTTCATCAAAATGCCCTCTTTCATAAACTTTACACGCCTTGTGAGGGTCGTGCTTTAACCCCTAACTTGTTTTACATTATGGTGGGGACTGAGGAGTAATGACATTTTTATATTATTATGTACCATACTAACCATAGTTTAAGCGGATGCGAGTTTTTCTAAAAGATAATTTAAGATTAATATAAGAGAGGAAATGTGTTGTTCGACGAAGTTGAGAGATTTGTTTATCAGGGAAGAAGTTGTCCTTATGAAATGTGAGAGAGGGAATCCTCACTCTAAGTATACATTGCTGAATTTGGCTTCAAGCTATAACTATGAGCAAATTTTCAAAAGTATATTTGTTTCAAAAATACAATTTTGTTTGCGAAAAACTTCGAAAATACAATTTTGTTTGCGAAAAACAGTGTGCATCGTGTCTAAGGGGCATGCATCTTTCCTTCGCTTATAGTACCTTGTCACTTCAGGAAATTATCAACTCATGCCTTTTCATTTATGTCTTTTCATTTTTCAAGCACATTGAGAACAACTTTAAGTGATGAAACATCCTATAGAGCAAAAATAATAAGGGGCTTAATGCAAGAATTTCATTTTAGAGCATTGACGTTGATATTTTTATCATTTCTTCTTTGCACCTTCCATGAGTATTCTTCAAAGCATTTCCATGGCTATTACCAAAGATATTATGAGAACGAAGATCTCCTTGCTTAGTATGTTTTGACTCTAGCAGTGGAGAAGTAGGTATTGGATACGCATTACATAATTTTTTTTTTACAAATTCCTTTGTAAGTTTTGTTCAACCATCATATTTCTAAAAAAATAAATCTGGTCAGTATGTTTAAGGAATAGAAAACCTTCTTCATATGCACCTTGGTCATAAAATTCTAGGTGACCCATGGAATTCCTCCTATAATGATCACACACTTATAGGTGTGAAAGATCTTTTCATGAAGGCTTCTAAACTGAAAAAAGGCCGATTGTTCTTCCCCACTATTTTATTCACTATGATTCCTCCCATAGCAATATCATTATATCTAGGCGGTCTCATAGCACAAGACCTCGTCATATAAATATATAGTCAGCTATGTGTTTATTATTAGCCGATGTAACTAGAGTTCAAAACACGAGTGTGATATTTAACCATTTGAGGGTTGGTAAAATGGAGATTGATTGGCTGATTGCATTGAAGTTACTTACTTATATTCATTTGATTAGTTATATTTCAAATATTTTGACAGGCAAAACTACATTGGCAAAAGAAGTTATCAACAGAGTTAAAGATGCATTTGCCATAAAAGTTATGGTGGAAGTTTCGGATGCCCCAGACTTTGTGCGCATTCAGGCCAACATTGCTGAATCGATTGACCTTATTTTACACGATGTCGACAGCGTTTCTCAAAGGGCTATTAGACTATATAACAGACTAATTTCAGAAAAGGAAAAGAAAATACTTATAGTCTTGGATAATGTTTGGAAGAAGTTGAATATAGGTGAAATTGGGATTCCACACACTTGTAAGCTTTTGTTAACAACTAGAGATAGAGAGGTTTGCAGAGTCATGGATGTACGAGATGTTAACATATTAGAGGTGGGTTTGATGAATACAAATGAAGCTAGAGAGCTATTCAAAAGTCAGGCTGGAAACCAAGCTGATGTTCGAGAATATAAAAGCTTGGTTGAGAGATTATTGAGCAAGTGTGGAGGCTTACCTCTTGCTATTGTAGCAACAGCGAATTCGCTAAAGGATAAGAATATGTCTAGTTGGGTAAAATTTGCAGATGACTTGGAAAAGCCTATCTCAAGTCATATGAGTGACGATTATCATCAAACTTTCACAATCTTGAACACGAGTTACAAGTTTATACAACCTGATGGGAAAAGGATATTCTTCTTGCTTGTTTGTTTATCCCCTCTTGGTTCAAGTGTATCAATTGAAAGCCTGATGAGATATGGCATGGGTTTAAACTTGTTTGAGCATGTGAACAATCTTTCTGAAGCCATGGAGCAAGCTGTTTCATGGGCTAATGAACTCAAACTAGCCTCAATGTTACTAGAAGGTGATGTCAAAGGGGATGTCAAGATTCATGATATCGTGCGAGACTTTGCAATTTCATATGCCGCAAAAGGTGCGTTTATGTCTTGATCGTATAATAATGTGAAACTTCAGTTCTTAAAAAAATCGGGATAATTGCCAAGAGTTACAGCCAGTTCTGCCACTAGAAAAAACTTCAGTTCTTAAAAACTAAGGTTTAAACTTTTTTTTTTTCCTTCTGTTTCACTTGTAGAGGAGGAGCACAGGTTCATTGTGGAAGCCATTCCTCGTTGGCTGCATGATGAGACTTTGAAAAAGTACACTGCCATGTCATTGACGTCTAAGAATGATTATTCTCGCCTTAATGGAGTAGAGGTTTGTAAGCTTGAAATTCTGATACTGAAAGGTGACCTATCTTCAAACTTTGATGACGACTTCTTCAATGGAATGTTGAATCTAAAGGTTTTAGTTCTTTCAAACATGAACTTTCAACCTTGCTTACCAGAATCAATGCGTAAATTAAAGAAGCTCAGAACATTGTTCATGGAAGGTTGTAAGTTGGGAAATTTTGAACTAGTTGGTGAGCTGGTAGATCTTCTTGTTCTTAGTTTACGCGGATCATCTATGGAAAACATTCCAAATGAAGTTGAGAATTTAGGCAAACTTCGAATACTAGATTTGGGTGAATGTACATCTAGTAAGTTACCGCTAATTCCCACCAGCGTCTTAAATAAACTCTCTACATTAGAAGGACTCTACGTGTATAATAAGAGGCAGTCGGTTCTCCAAAAGAATTCTGAATATGAAGAAGGAAATGCTATTGTGAATATTACGCTACCTTACTTGAATGCTCTTGAGATGAATGATGTGGATGTTGAAGAACTGCCATTTGATGTCCAAACTTTCAAAAATTTAGATAAATTCAGAATCTCTCTTTGGAGTTTCAACTATTATGGAACTACTGGAAAGGCTTTCCAGAAGTTTTGTCGTTCCTTGCATCTTGTTGACATTGACGCGAGTGGATTTTTAATAAGTCGTATCAAGCTATTGCTTAAACAGGCTGATTATTTAAAGATTCAGAGAGGTGAAAATTTGGAAGATGTTGTCCCGCTGTTGGACGAAGAGGGGTTTAGAGGCCTAATATCTCTTTGCCTTTATGACTGTCATGATATCAAATGCATTGTCGATGGACGCACGATGAATAACATGATAGTTTTTCCATGTCTCCAATCACTAAAACTTGGGGGTTCGAAGAGTTTAGAGAAGGTATGTAATGGAGACGTTTCACCGGGATCATTTTCTAACCTACAAACAATTAAACTATCTTATTTGGATGAGTTACGTTATGGACTACCTCTTGTCCCACGTAACTTGAAAGAGATGAAGGTGATTTCTTGTGCAAAGCTCGGGTTCATATTCATCGAGGATGAAGAAGTACTAGCTATTGATCTACCATTTTTAAAAACAGTGAAACTCGACAATCTTCCTCATTTGTTAAGTTTGGTTGGACCAAAAGAGTTTTCTAATAGCTTTGACGCTTTGCGAGGGCCTCCACTTTTCTTTGATGGGAAGGTATGATTTTTTGTTTTTCAAACTCGACGATCTTCCTCTTCTTTTTGCTTTTTCACCTCTAAATTAATTGTCTGCTTTTTGATGAGAAATTTAATGTTTACTGTTCAGTGTGTCCCTTCATATTCTATAATTAAAATATACAGTATTGCCCTCATTTGTTTTGCGTTTTCTCTATAAAAAAAAAAAAAAAATCTGCGTCAAGACTAATGTACTTATGAAATACGAAGTACCCGTATCATGTAAGGCATAACACTTTAATATTATTCATTATATTTTGTTACCGTAGCATTTCATATTGTATTACCAGTACAAGGAGCGTAACACATAGCTTTGAAATGTTGCAGATTGGATTACCATCCTTAGAGTTGTTTAAATTGGAAGGCTGCAGCAATGTTTGTAAATTGTGGAGCAAGGAAATTCATACACCCGGATTTCAGAATTTGAAGAATATAGAAATTATCGGCTGTGAAAAATTGTCGAATGTCGGCTCATCTTCTGTATTTTCTAACCTTGTACAACTTGAAAACTTAAGTATACGTGAATGCGATGAGATGCATGAAGTCATATCTCATGAAGAAATAGAAGAATCAGAGATTGGTGAACAAAGTATCATATTTCCCCAATTGAAATCCTTGGCGCTTGTAAACTTGGACAGTCTGGAGAGTTTCTACAGGGGACGATCCAAATTGGTGCTCCCAAAATTAAAAACGTTGATTTTGGAATCCCTTAAGAGCATGAAAATGTTTGCCAAGTCAGAAAATTCTTCTGCCTTGTTTAATGAAAAGGTAACAAGATATCTGTAAACCATTGTTTACATATACTTCGTAGTTAATTAGCTAACGGAATTGTTCTAAGTGTAGATTGATTTTCCATGTCTGGAAGAGCTAAAGGTAATAAGGGTGAATTATGAAGTGGCGGGACTATGGGATAAGCAATCATTGACGATGACATCAAATCCAGCTCCGATGCTAAGACAACTGGAGCTAGGCAGTTCAGCAGGGTTGCGGCAGATCCCAAGCATAGTCTTGAAGAATCTCTCTTCCCTCAAACTCACTTATTTTCGTTTTCAGGATGGTAAAGCTGTATTTTCATCATCAAAATTGGGGGATAAGGGTGGGTTTGTATGTATATATTCACAGCTGCCAAATTTGGAACGGCTAATGGTTGAGGGTATCCAGTCATTGAAAGAGTTGTTCGAAAAAGAGGACTACAATGCTGTCAATGATGCTTTGACGTCGTTTTGCGGGCAGGTTAAAACATTAGAGTTGAGACAATTGCCATCACTGAATCACATACCTCTGCATCTCTTTAAGAGTATTGTTTCCCTCACTTTGTTTGGATTGAAGTGGAAATATTTAATTTCAGCTCATGTCCTTGAGGAGTCACTACAACAACTTCAGTTCCTTTCAATTAATGAGTGTCACAGCATGAAAGCACTTGTGATTGATGTTGGTTCGCAAATCAAGCTCCCTAGCCTCAAGCAGTTATGTTTATCGCATTTGGATTCTTTTTTAGGCATTTCTTTTGTTTCGAAAAACAAAGCTACCTTAATTCTTCCATCACTTGAATCCCTTGAAATCGGGTTCTGTTGCAAGCTGGAACACTTTTGGTCAAGCTCAATTTCAGCTCCCAGATTACAAGACGTGGACATCCGCTGTTGTGATAAACTGACACAGTTTTTGGTAGGTAATCTAGAGGATACAATCGAGTTGCCGTCTTTGCAAAAGCTGGAAATTGTATCTTGCAAAGTAAAGAAATCCATTTCAACCGGGTCTCTAACGGTACCCAAGTTAAGAGAGGTGAACGTATATTGGTGCGACAACATACAGTGCTTATTCCTAGGTAACCAAAATGATGATGGCGATCTACAATTACCTTCTTTGGAGGTTGTGTATATCCGGGATTGTCGTAATCTCCACGCATTCTCACTCAGACGTGTAGTGGCACCCAAATTAACTCAAATTGAATACGAGATGAAAGAGTATTCATTGCTGCCCTTTGACGACCTGAACCACTTCCTTAAGGAGCAACTTGAGAATAATGCTGCTGCTGCTGATGATGATGATAGTGATGAGGATAGTGATGATGATGATGATGATGATGATGATGATGATGATGATGATGATGATGATGATGATGATGATGATGATGATGGTGGTGGTGATGATGCTAATGAAGATGATACTAATGTTGATGATGAGATTAATGATGGTGAAGATGACGATACTAATGATGATGAAGAAGAAGAAGAAGAAGATGATGATATTAAACTTGATGATGATATTAATGAAGATTGATTGATGGGATGGTAAGTGACATCATTTAATTGGGAGCGCCTCATTCCAAAGTTTTTGTCACTTCGATTTGTATTTTTTTTCTCCAATACGACGTTTAATTGGGAGCGCCTCATTCCGAAGTTTTTGTCACAGGTGGTGTGGGGTTTATTTTTATTTAATAATGATGCCCGCTTAACAAGGTGCATATAGAGGTGAATTTCTTGCCTTCAAGATTCTATTTTTGTGACTGCCCTATTTGTTGGGATTCTAGGACAACTTAAATTGTGGGATTTACGGACATAATCCGGCAAGGGTATGATAACTAAGCAACTGTGTATGCACTATGGCCTATGCATACAACCATGTCATAAAAATTCTTTTTTTTTTTTTTTTTGTGTGTGTTATTGGTTGTTTTGGGCTGCTCTAGTTCCCGTACTGTCTGAGTTCACAAACTAATTCAATTTCTCGTTATAGGACAAATTAGCTGAAGTCCCTTTCTTCATTTTTTTTGGGTGTAAACCATACGGTTTAATCTGGATTCGAGTCGGGTAGGACCACTAGGGCGGTAAAGCTCTCCCTCATGAGGTTTTAACACTGCTGCGTTCCCAGGGCTCGAACACGAGACCTCTGGTTAAGCTAGAACAACCCCTTGCCAGTTGATCTAAGTGCTCATGGGTTTCATTTTTTTTTTTTATGACAGGTATCTGTGTTCTTTTTAGCTTCTTTAATTCTTAGTTCGTGTTCAGGTGCTTTGTCAGATTGATGAATGCTCCCTTAATCGGTTGCCTTCTGCCATTCTACTGATCTAGATAATTTCTTAGTGTATACCAAGTGTTCGACAAAATGCCTTGAAGAAATGCGTGTTATTATTTTTCGAATGATTAGTATGAAATCGCGTATTGTTTTTGTTCTAAAATGGTCAATGACTGATTCAGTTTCTTGTCTGCGTAGTTCGGTTTTCTGTGAGTCGGTATGACACGTGGTTTTCTTCAACATCTATATACAAAAATGTTCTGAAAATTCTAATATACAGAAGTTGATGTTTCTGAAGTTTATTTGAATCTGCACTGCAGTTTTACCTACTATGGTTGTCACTTTCCTGTGATATGTGCATAGCTAGGATTTTGTGAAACGGTTTTACAAATTTAAACTATGTTGTTGTCAAATGGTCAATTGAAGACACGGATACCCATACCACTGTATTACGGTGGTTATTAATAAAATTGGGATTTTGTAATGTTAAATATGTACTATGTAGAACAGCTTTACAGATGTATTTGTCTGCATGCAGGTGGTCACATAACCAATATGCTTAATCTGTTATCGGTGCTGCAAAAGGACAAGTCTACTTCCAGATGATGTGTAATTGTGTTGCTGCTGCCACTGTGATATTATGAATCTTCAGAAAGCTCATACATTTAAAAGCTCCTCCACTGACGAGGTATGTCTCCTGTCAGTTGCTATTGCTTGAATTTTTTTGGTTTGCTTTTGCGTTCGACTTCTGTACAGAGAGACTCATGTAGGGTGTTTTATAATATTCCAGTTTGCTATTTCTGTTGGTTAGTATTTGTTTCGTAATTAGTATCGTGGCCTTATAATTGATGCACCTTGCAAAACAAACCTCACCCATCGGTTATTTTGTCGAATGGTATGACCAATCAGTCAAGCAATCCAATGTGTCGCCACGCTGGCTATGTTAAGCTAGTGACCTTTGCAATTCGGTTGATGGTCTCTAGATCTCAGCTCTAATAAGTAACAAGTGAAATACACCGCTGCTCTTAATTGCCAGATCAAGTCAACTGCTGATAGGATGGGTAGTGAATGGTGATTCCTTAGGCTGAGTGTGGGGAAATTCATACAGGATCTTTGATTATCATTTTGCTTTTTTTGGGACAACAGGGAACCTTGTAGCGAGCCTTGGTCTCGTGGAAACTCGCATAATTACTCGATATTTAATACCCTGCTCATAACTATTTTGAAAATAACTCAGGAAATCCTTCAAATAAGCAATCAATTTGACTATAGCAACACATTTAGAGGGTTTTGGAATACCTTAAAAAATTGTACATTTTACTTCGTCGTGGCAGTTCTACAATTTTTTTATTAATGACGACTTACAATATTTTAAATAATTTTGTTGAGACTGCCACAAGTGGTTGTGGTGAGTGGCTGGATGGGGTATAGACATATGATGGTGGTAATCGGGATTGTGAGTGGGTGGGATGTCGACATATAAATTTTTTAATTTCCTTAAAATTGTTATTTTTTTGTCGACAGTCATTGTTTTACTATTTATAGTTAGATTCCCATGTCAGTAGAGACATGTCAAGGGTAGCAAATCAACCAATTGACAAGCTAGTTGGAGAGAACCCTGAAGAGAACCGGAAGAGAAGAGACGCATTTCTTCAGCCCACAGGTGTAGATACGGCCTAGTCTCTGGCTCTTCCTTTGGCTTATCTGTTTGGAACAATTGTTAATTGTTAATTTGATGATTTCTTCTTGATTCTTTTCAAATCTTTATTATGATACACTGGCTTATTCAGACATTTTTGTATGCTGTGTTAAAATTAAAGTATGAGGTGAATTTACTACCTAGGTACGAAAGTCATACTTCTGAATTTTTGGGTAACTTTGGGTTATTGATGATAATTGTCCTGCTACTAATAGTTTGATACCCACTTACATGTTAGTACTTAGTACCATTGTCTTGCAGCTACAGTCAAGTCTTGATAATTGTCCGATTATGCCTGTTATTTTGTTTATTATCCTAGTAAAATTTGTTTATTTTTTCATTCATGTGTGTTTTCCATTAGGTAGTTAGGTGTCCAACTCTTGGATATGTACCCGTGTGGCCGTTCTGCACTTTTACCCGATTAGTTATCCAATTCAGTGGTTGATGTGGGCCATTGTTGGAAAATTTAAGATGATGTGCTTATGTCTTTGTGATGATATTGTGTAGCAGTGTAGGTATAATCTCATTAATTTAGCGCTGTAACACGACGTTAATTGCTCCGCTTGCTTGATCTCCGAATTGGTTATTACGACTTGCTATCGGCAGCTGTTAGTCATCACGTCTCCTCTTCAATGCCCCTTTTCAGTTTTAAATTAAGAAAAATATACTTCAGTTGGAGCTTGATATCAGTATTCTTTGGTTTTGAAATGTGATCGTGTAACTGACTCACTAAGTCACTTAACCGTCTTCTAATGTCATGCCATTCTCGACTTATCAACTAATTATGTGTGCCTAGGAAACGACTTCAGAGATTAAAGTAAAGGCTATGACAACGTACGTAGATGAGGATTATGGATTGAAATTTGAAGCCCACAAATTGTAGATTTGTAGTATAGAGATACAATTTGAGATACAATTTTACTGCTCGCACAAGTAGTGTTCAGCGAATAGCACGAATTCATTCGGAGCTTTCATTCAAATCAATTAGCAAAAATTTAAGATCATACTCCGTAAAGAAATTTCAGAAACTATGTGAATTTCGTCGTCGGATTTGTATACAAGTTCGATCAATATTTCAATTTACAGAGTATGATCTTAAATTCACATAGTTTCTGAAACACACCGCTGCCTTCCACCATGAATTGAAATATTGATCGAACTTCAAACACACCGCTGCCTTCATCTCAATATTTCAATGTACATATTCAAATAAGAGTCAACTTCAAACACGCCGCTGCCTTCCACCATGAATGAGCCCATTTTGTGCTTCATAATCCACCTGAACATTACTAGAGTAGTAGACGGTTAAGGAGATAATGAGATGAAGAGAAAGATATGGAAGAAATGTGTATTTTGATTTTACCTACCACAAACATTCGAACAAATTGGTTTAATAATGTATATTCCAGCTTTTACGGTATTTGATTTTTTTGTGTTAACGGAAAATGTAACGTTGTATGGGCTGGAGTCCCTTATCTGTAAAAATTTAAAGTTCAGGTCCTTATCTGGAAAAAAATTGATAGTATAGGTCCTTGTCTTTGGGTTAACTCTGTTATTGATTGTATGTGTTCTGTTCAGTATTGTTACCTATTTTTAGTTTAGTTTTGATTTTTGAAGATTGATTATTTATTTTAACGTTAATAATATAAATTGTACTTTTGATTTGTCATTTCAAGTCTTTTTTTGTTTTCAATTAGAGTTATGTTCTGTCGGGTCATTTTTCGGGTTAATTAGTTTCGGGTCCAGTCAGTTCCGGGTCAACAAATCTCGAGTCAAGATCGAGTCGAGTCAATTCGAGTTTTGGATCACATTCGGGATTTGTCACTCGGGTCAATTTTAAATATTGGATCAACCTCTTGATATCAGATTAATCAAAACGGGTTAATTTTACCAAGTCTAATTAGGGATGACAACGAATCCCCAATCCAACTCGTATCCAAAGCCCATACTACTATCACACTGGACCAAAGCCACAAAGACCTGAAAGAGTCCTCTTAGGGTTAGCCATAAAAAATCCCAAATTAAAAAGCCTATATATAACCTTTTGCAACCTCTCTCTACCACACCACCTGCTTTGCTCTCTCTACCACATTCTCAATACCTGCATTCTGAAGGATTTGTTCTTCATGTGTAATTTTTCGCAACAGTCGGTCTTGTTTAAGACCGTCTTAACTTAAAACCTCTCGCAGCTTCTTTTTATTTCCACCTTTATTTTAATTAGAAGGAAAGAGTTGTTTTAAGTTAAGACGATTTTTTTGTTAGTAGATTTTTTTTCTTCCGCACAGTACTGAGGTGTTCTGGCTGTATTAATCAGTCAAGGTTGCCTAATAACTGAAAATGTGCGGATATTGATTTGGGAGCCGCTTTGCAGCATAAATTTCATTGGTTTTATGTTTGCCAGTATTACCCATATATACCGTATTTGTGTTATATGTATTGGTTTTGGTTGGTTGAGTTTCGATGTTATGAAGAATGCAGCATGTAGCTCGAATAATTTTCTTAAACTACATGCCTGAAGAGATCAGGAAGGGGCAGACACATTTCTTCAATCCACCACTGTACAAACGGCCTAGTCTCCAGCTTTATGTCATGGGCGTCTTAAAATAAATGGAGGCCCGGAGCAAAAAAAAAAAATGAGGCCCCAAATATGAATGACAAGTGTACTATATGTGGTGGTTTGTATTGAATTTCATCAATAAAGCTTTTAAATTTGGTGGCCAAAACCGGAGGCCCGGTTCCGCCGCCCGTGGTTGCCCATGGCCTTAGATACCCCTGCTTTATGTCTATGTCGACTTGCTTGTTTATGCACTGGGCATTTTGTTTAACCTTGTTCAGTTGCCTATAGTGGTAGCTATGTCAAAAAGAAATCACTGCTGTAGATATCTAAATGCTGTTTTTTTTTACTTGATCGATTTTTGCACGCGAAAAATTCAAGATATAACTACTGAGTATATAAGTTTTGATGATATGCAAAATGCCCTATGTAGTAGTCGAGTAGGGCTGACTGAGCATGGATCGGATGTCCGATCTGAACTCAGATCGGATATCCGTATCCGATTTTGCCCTTTTCACTATCCGATATCCGATCCGAATCAGTCGGATACTCGAAAATTGATATCCAAAATTTTCTTTCGGATATTCGAAACTTGATATCCTATCCGAACTATGTAGTTCAAAGAATTTTCTTGAAATCCATGATGGATTGGGCCCAATTTCTGATTTGCGTATACTTCCTCAATTCAACTCCACACTACCACTTTCCTTTTCCACGTTTACCAACGCGTGTTTTACGCCCTAAATATCGTTAGCTACGTATTTGCAAAAATTATAAAAGTTAGATATTTTTAATGTACTCGTAAAGACGAATCAAACAAGATCCTACATGAATATATTTTCACTTACGTATCGAGAGAAAATTGAAATTAAATACTCACTCGTGAATAATGTACAAAAATTGAAATTGAATACTCCACCCCTGCGGACAAAAGCAAGCTACATAAAAAAAACACAATGACGCAAGTGAAGAAAACATCAATTCTTATACCATACACCCCAGGTGTATAGTACTTCCTACTCTCGATATTAAAAAAAAAACAAATAACAAAATTCCCCACTACTTGACGGTTATCACTTTCCATAAACTCTTTCTTTCTCCTGTTTCAAACTACGTCTTCCGTTTCTATCAAAAAAATCATCCATAAAATTTAATTTTCCATCCAACGTAAGTGGTTTTGTAATCTTGATTTGAGTTCTAACTTATTAGGTATGTGTTAAAATTATTTCGTGTTTTGATTAATTAAATTCTAATTTATCGGGTTTGTGTTGAAATTACATTAAATCCTAAAAGTTTTATAATATCGTAAATTAAATTGAATTTTTATGT
>LHUT01002297.1:0-15653 GCA_001412135.1 Silene latifolia subsp. alba
CAAATCCTATATCAGACAATTTTTGATGAACCTTTACCAACTGAGCCACATTGTCTTGGTTATCCTAATAAAAATATATTTCTAAACTTTCATGGGGGGCACGTGCCCACCCGGGCCCCCCCTAGATCCGCCCCTGCCTAAAGTCCAATGACATGCCACAAGCAGGATATGGATAAACAACCCACGTGTAATCTAGGATTGCAATAAATAATTGAAGATATACAAAGTAAAACTACTCCATATGTAATAGGTTTGCTGTGTGTGTGTGTCAAGTTTTGGAGGCTGAAAGACTTGACTCTTGAAACAACGAATGAATCTGTTTTGAACGATGTGTTGACAGATTTTGTAGAACACTAGATCTCCAAATTAATTTGGGGGTAAATATTAATTTGGGGTTTAGAGATTTAGCGGTGGCAGGCGGTGTGTAACGGGATGGGACTATAGAGAAGGGGTATGGTTGTTCGTTGGTGCTGCGGTTCAGTGCACTGAACTGAACCAGTGAGGTGAGGCTCAGGTTATTGGTGTTTGGTGATGGTTGATGAGGATGAAGGGAAGGAGTTAAAAAGGTTATTATTTGTTTTTAATTTTTTTTTTTGTTAAAGTGTGACCTGCCAAACAAGTAGTAGGTTACCGGGTGTATTGTGGGAAGAATGAGCGTATAGGTCAGATTAATTTGGGTTAAAACATAGTTTGGATTAATATGAGAAGGAGAGACATAGGTTGGATTATTCCTATGAAATAACCTTTAAAGAATTACAATTAGAGGCATTAAGAATATCAACAATAACACAACTAAATGATTGAAGAGCGCTTCATGTTTTGCTGATGACGAGCTTGATGGTTGGCTAACAAGTACATAATCCACTGTAAAAAAATAAATTAACCTCATTAGTTAATAACAAAAATTGCGACGCAATTCAATGTGTTATAATGGTAGACTACTAACCTATGTCCGGGCTGGGTGCAAGTGTTTTTTCAAATTTCTCGTCCGGACCTGTAAAAATTGATCGAAATTTGTTGAGAATAATATTCGTCTAATAGAAAGATTAGTTGGTCTTATATAAGACCGTTGTATGACAGACAACAATGTATAACAGCTTATCATCAGCTTATGTACCTCACGAGGTGCATGAATTATTATAAGACTGTTGTATGTCGTACAACAATGTTATTCGAGAATTTGGCTAATCATGCAAGTAAAAGAAGCATGTACTTACTTGGAGCAGGTGCATTTAACGAGGAATATTCCGATGGTGGGCTTGCGTCATCTGGCTGATTTGAGGGCGGTACTGATAAAACGGTCAGATGTTAGCCGCGCATTGAAACAAATATTGTCAACGATAATCCCATGATCAATTCCGATAATTTATTTTGATTTTGTACCAAACGACCCCTTAAGCTTATAAATTAAGTACCTTCTGGTGCTTTCGGTGGTGATGGTGTCGTCGGAGGTGAAACTGTTACCAATGAAAGAAACAATTCCACAATCAATAATAATCTTTACTCATTACGACGACTAATACAACGACCCTTATGCGCTAAATGCCTCAATTTGCTCAGAGGTTGTCTTAAGGTTTTGGTTGAGATGGTTCATCTATCATGCTATCAAAGCCAGTGTGATCAAATGTCACGTGTTCAAATCCTGACAGCCTCCAATAACTCACTAAGTCGAAATTCAGCACATGGTATGAGGGGCCCTGTACACTAACCACTCTTCGAGCCCAATGGGCACTCGAGTGAGGTTGTCAGAGCGAGTGTGATCAGAGGTTGTCTTAAGGTTTTGGTTGAGATGGTTCATCTATCATGCTATCAGAGCCAGTGTGATCAAATGTCACGTGTTCAAATTCTGGCAGCCTCCAATAACTCACGAAATTCAGTACATGGTATGAGGGCCCCTGTGCACTAACCACTCTTCGAGCCCAATGGGCACTCGAGTGAGGGGGCGTAATAAGAATAAATATAATAGTTGGGCCTCAACCATCACCTTAAGATTTTGGTTGAGATGTTTCATCTATCAGTCTCAAATGGCGAAATAATTGTGTCGAGAATTACATCAAATGACAGTCGTTTAGTTATGTAAGAACTGCAAACAACTAATTAGCTAATTTGCTGCATACCTGATGGTGTATCCGGAGTCGATTCTTGAGATACAGGAGGACCTACGAGTTCAGTATACGATAAAATCAACACCGTAAAATTGTGGAACAAATTAAATCAGAGTAATTAACAAGATAAATAAATAAATAAATCACCTGAAGAAGTTGAGAATTCACTTTGCAACTTTGCAAAAAGGCCTATAAGCGGAGCGACAGCTGAAGTTGTAGGCTCAGATTGCTCATAGTTGTCTCGTTCATCGGAGAAACAATCATCTTCATCTGGACCTCCAACAAGAGCTCCGTATACAATGTTTGGGTTTGGGTTCGAGGTTTTGTACCATGACTCGAACCCTTGGACACATCCTACAGGGTCCGGAAGTGTAGATAGAGACGGGATGGATGAGCCTCTATGGTGAATTTTTTCAGGGTATTTTGTTCCGAATCCTACTAAGTAACTCATTGACTGGGGATTTTTACCAAGAATGTAATCTGCCTGAATCAGAAATGTCGGAAAATCATGTTAATTACCGTTGTCTAACACGAATTCTGTTAGAGTATAAAATCGATCTTGGAACTCCAACCATCAGATTAAGCTTTTGGTTGAGATGATTTCTTGACATGGTATCAGAGCCATGTGAATCAAAGGTCACGGGTTCAAATCGTGGAATATTAAGCCCCAGGTATGCGGAGGCAATGTCACGGGTTCAAATCTTACCGCCCCCAATTTCTAAAGTGGAATATTAAGCACCAGGTATGTGGGGGCAATCGATCTTGGGACTCCAACCATCAGCTTAACCTTTTGGTTAAGGTCATGGGTTCAAATCTCACCATCCCCCGATTTCTAAAGTGGAATATTGGGCATATGTTTTTTTTTTTTGGTCAATTGAAGCGCGCACTTAATCGCATTACAATAGGGGGAGGGGGGATTCGAACCGACCTACCTCCACAATACCTCCGTCTTAACCATTAGACTAAGACACTTTCGGTATATTGGGCATTTGTGTGAGGGGGCGTGTTAGAATATTAAATATAAAATCGATCTTGGGACTCCAATCATCAGCCAAATTCAGTATAATGTTTAGTTTTCGGCATTACCTGTGATTTTGCAAATTTGAGCAAAGATTGGGGTTGTATTCCTGATTCATCTGGACAGTCAACCGCGGAATTGGTACTGCTCAGGTAATCAGAATAGACGGCCAGAAGAAACGAAGCTGAGGTCACGTACTGCAGATTATTTGAAGGAAGAAGGTAAGCTAGTCCTCCTGAAAATTAAGAAATCAGCAATTTTAATAAATATGGCTCCATTTATTATATGCAATTCTTCTGCAAGAATGTTACAATCGAAACTTGACCTGGAGTCCGTTCGACATTGCAATCACTGTTCTTCTGCAAATATGAACAAACAAAGTAATCTGCTTTGGCTTTGTATTGCCTCAGAGTGTCGGTATATGATACACCATCGCCGTCTAAGAAAACCTGCGGAAAAAAATAAATACAAAATCTCATATATCTGTTTGTACAGATTAATGCTGCAATAAAGATCCAGGATGCAGAGTTGCACCTTTGAAAGAAGGATTTGTAGACCGGCATATTTGTTGTCCCAGGAAAATATGTCGACTGCATTTCCTGTTCCTCCTAAATCAACAGCATTGTCTGTAGTATATTTCAAGTAGAAGTCGTCTTTTGTGGCTCGGTACAACCAAGCCGCAGCCCACAAGAGTTCATCCTGTAAACAATAAACAGTATACTTGTAAATTTTAAGGCACATAATACAGAATCCAACCCGGAAAACGAGAATGTGGCATCTAACCGAGTATCCAGATGAAGGGTAGAATGTTTCTGCTGAAGGAATCGAATCATCGTACTGGCATCTAAAATCATCTGCAAATGAGAATAGCTGCAACCGAATGTATTTAGGTCAGGTTGCAGCAGTAACGGAGCCAGGATTTGAAGTCAGCGGGGGTGAAAGGGTAATATTATAAGGGGATTTGAAAAAATTCAAAACATTTACCTAATTTTTTTGAAATTTTCAAATGTCAGCGGGGGAGACCGCCCCTGCTCCACCACTGGGTTGCAGGGTACGAGTCATTTTTGCCAGGTTTACGAGTATCAGGAGTTGAGTTTTACTAACCTGTTTTGCATGATTCAAGAGAAGAGTGGAGTAGGAAGAATTGTATGGCTGAAAGGCCAATGAAGCTGCAGCCAAGGTAGCCGCTGTTTCTCCAGCTAGATCCGAGCCAGGCTGGCTCGAATCAAGCTTATAAGCTGTTCTTAATGTTGTCATATCCTCAGATCGTTGCCAGCAGCTATGATCATCTTCCCCATCCCCTACCTACATCACTTAAACTCGTCACAACTACACAAAAACTCATCCCCTTTCTCTTAAAAGTCGGCACATTAATTTTAAAACCCGACACACAACCTGTGATCGATATTCCACATGGTCTCTGTCTCAACTACTATGCTATATTCGGCATTTTAGATAATTTGAGTAGCATGAACGACATTACCTGCGCCCAAAGAACGTTATCACGGGGATGAGCCTTGATAAAATAATCAGTTCCCCAACGGATAGCTTGAAGGACATGGTCCATCTGGTTTGCTTCTTCGATCTCACTTTTGAAATCGACAGCTGCCCAAGCGATTAGAGTCACACTGTATGCCATTGGAAGCCCAAACTTAACATGGTCCCCTGCATCGTAGTATCCTCCTACCAAGTCCACCTGCATCAATGCTCGCGTAATGTCAATTCCATCTTACTAGAGCTAAAATAACATTACTCTATGTCTCAAACGCGTCTCTGACCCATGTCACGTGTAGGAAATTAGACCGACCAATCACAAATACTATCCTACAGGCCAACCAGTTGTATATATAATAGCATTGTACAACCGCTTCAAAGTTGTTGAGCTCTTAAACAAAGCTGTTGAGCTATTTTACACGTTATTGNNTACAACTAGTTGTATAATACATTAATTGCCGACCAATGATTACTTCACCATATATGAATCGTCTACAAATTACAGTTCAGTAAGTCATTTTACTTTATTCCAAAAGGGCGTCAGAACTCATATATCGATTAACATTCGACATTCAACAACACAAAGAACCAAGTTAAAGCAAGATGCAAACTAGAAGGACAAAAAAAAAAGGATTAGATTACTTGTTCTGCAAGACCATCTTTAAGGCCAGAATCGCAACGCCAAGTAACTCGTTGATCACTTGGAAGTTTGCCGGATCTTTGTGCTTCAAAGAACATTAAACTTTTGTCGAGTGCATCACCGTAATCAAATGCCAGTATAGTAGATCCTGTAATGAGCATGTAAAGTTGTAAGGCCACCAAAAGGCGGCATTGAACTTGAGTGCTTCCCATGGTTCACCCTAACAAGTCTTAACAATTTCGAAATCGTATAATAATTTTCTTAAACTTTGGTAAGAATGTAAAGACTCTTCTTTTATACACTTCTCTGCAAAATAAAGGCCAAATGACAAATAATGTTAGTTTGACTTATTTATTTATTTAATTATTATGAAATAGCGGTTATTCAATTCAATGTAAGGACTTTTTTGTGTGTTTGTATACAAGTAAGGTTGTTTACATCCGACTGTCATTATATGACCGGCGTTATTAGGACACTCGATAATATTTGTTGTCGTAATCTTGATGGTGACACTATTGTTGCCGTAACTTGATTTCGACATTACACACCTCAGCTTGGTTGCCTGCACGTTGAGAAATGAAACTTAGAGCTTATCACGTTTTAATGGACTTAGATTTCGACATTACACACCTCAGCTTCGTTGTCCTTTGGTTTTGGCACAAAGATTAAGGAAAGAGGAGGAGACTAATTATTAAATGACAAGTGGAACAAATTGGGTGCGAATGAGCAAATCAAGTTAATTTTAAAATAGAAAGGACAAAAATTGACTGAGACAACCCAAAACAGAATAGGATAACAAATGACTGGGAGAGAGGGAGTAACATTTATGACCAATTAATCAATATGAAATAATGAAAAGGTCAACTAAAACTTTTTAAGACTATCTTTAACTAAGAAACTTTTGAGGGCTTGATTTATTTAATTTATTCATACAAGGGTACTCACTCAGTCACTCATAAACAGTAGCGTAATCAGAAACGTTGAAGGGTGAGGTTAATATTAATGTTATTGTTATTCGTTTGTTTTATTACGGGGTTTTAAAGTAGAGGTGATCATGGGCTGGGCTTGGATGAGAAAAACAGCCCATATGTGTGGGCCGGGCCAAACAAATGGGCCTATTTAGCGAGCTCAAATCCGGCCCTTACGGGCTAAATCGGGTTTTTGGGCCTAAACGAGCTTTTCGGGCCGTAAAATTTACGATATACCGAAAAACATAAGTAGCCTAATGCATTCAATTAGTATTTTAAAAACCTAATTAGTTTTTAAAATCGTGTAAAATATGATGAAGAGTTTGTAAAGAGTTATTTTTTAAACGGTGTTATGTAAACACCGTTTTAAAATTTTCTATAAATACACATGAGTTTGTAAAGAGTTATTTTTAACTTTAACACTACTTTCACAAGCTTTCTAAGAAAGAATATCCATTTATTAATTAAAGCGGGCCGGGCCAAAACTTGGGCCACATGCTTGGCCCAAGCCCATCCCTAAAATACTTTGGCCTTTTTTGGGCGGCACATGGGCTTTTTTTGGGCCAAAATAAGAGGCCCAAGCCCTTCAAAAAAGCAGGCTGGGCCGGGCCGGGCTTTTGGGATTGAGCCATTTAATCGGCTCTATTGTAAAGAGATAAAATTTTCAAATCAACAAATAATTTTGATAATGAAAAACTTCAATCGTTGGAAAGCTGTGGGGTCTCAAGTTTCCCACAAACTTGTATGTGGCTATGCCACTGCTGAATATCTACATACCGAAGGTAAATGTGTGTACCGGGGGTAATACATACCGAAGCTAGGTAAATGTATGTACCGGGTAATACATAATCTATATGTATCGATGTACATAAGACACATATCTAAAATGATACTCCAACAAGTCCTGAAACAGTGGCTGTTGATCGTCATACCTTTTTTCCAATTCCGGAGGGTGAGCTTGGAAAGATAGGATTTTTTCCCCAACAAGTCACGAACTCGTGATACCTAACCAAGCAATGAACAAAAACCATAAAGACGATAATATAGCAAAGAACGGAGTAATTAACCATTACAATTGGAGAAATATTATAAGATTCAATCCGAAACATACGGAAAAACAGAAAATAATACAACCAAAATTGTTCATTGTTCATTAAACTACTCTATTGGGGAGAAAAAAATGCAGTAAAACTACCGAGTTTTGCCGTTCAAGGAAAGTAAAACTACCGAGGTTTACCGTTCAAGGAAATGTTGCAGAACAACCCGAGGACATAAAACAAAAAATGCAGAGTTTCTGTAGTTTAAGGACTGAAATGAGGCACAAAAGATCCATCTTCTGATCTTCACCGTTTATCTGTTCAATGGTAGCACATGACACAGTCGTTAGTAGAACCGTCATTGACAAAACTGCAGTGCG
This sequence comes from Silene latifolia subsp. alba, assembly GCA_001412135.1. Classification (NCBI taxonomy): domain Eukaryota; kingdom Viridiplantae; phylum Streptophyta; class Magnoliopsida; order Caryophyllales; family Caryophyllaceae; genus Silene; species Silene latifolia. The sequence goes on from LHUT01002297.1 coordinate 7,643, forward strand.
GACAAGGCCACTCCTTTAGTTCCTCAATCGAGTCTGACTTCCTTTCAATCGACTCCCTTGAGCATATCACCAAGCGGAGAGTCTTTATGTCTGTGTACTCATTACGTATAGCTATCTCCATGTTCTGGAAGTAATTGTGAGCGATACTGATTCAAAAGACAAACATTATTTACTCGGTAAGCATTCAAAAGACCACAGTATTTTTTTTATTCGAGTGAAAATGGAAAGTTCAGGGCAAATTTAGTATCATGAATTTTGAGAGGTTTAGCTAGACTTGAGACAAACCTCGACTTAAGGCAGAGTCTTTTGCGGAAATCTTCAAATTGCTGAGCTGGTGCAGTCTTGCGCACGAACATTCTGAGTTCAGCTGCAACCAGACATAGTTGCTCTAGCACAAATGCTCCGTTCTCTGAACATCCATATATAATGCAACAGTTTAACACAAAAAATCATAAACAAATCAATCATACCAATTGGTTGATACTCTACTATTTCAACACAAAGGAAACTCACTTAACAAGTCATTGTAAAGAGGTTTCCTGTTTTCCCGAAATATAAGGAAATAAAAGTTGTACACAAACGTGTACTTGAATACTCGCTTGCATTCCGCTGCCTGCAAGAACGACGAAAAAAAGGGTCGTAAGGAGGGAGATATTCATTAGTAAACTATATGAGTACAATTTATTCTTCATGATCATATTCATCATCGAAGTACTTAAATTTACCTGTAGCCATGCTTCTGACACAAAACAAAGTTCTGCTATAGGGAGGGCTTGTTTTTCAGCTACGGCTTTCAGCTGCATTCAGAAATACATGATAAATTAGCTTGTTTTTCAGCTACGGCTTTTAGAAATATTAATAAATTTGTCGAGAAACTGAAGTTTTAAGTATCACCTCTTCATTCTGCATTGCTCGGAGTTTCATAAGAACTTGGTTTTGATCCTGTAAAGGAAAAAACAAGGAATTCAAGTCATTATCCAAGAACATTGATCACTTAACAAATCTCCAAGTAAAACTTGGTTTAATCACAACCCTTCATGAATTGATTTGTCGCTTTCGTCCGCTTTTTCTCATGTTGCATGTTAATTACCATATCTTGAAAATTCCATTGACAAATACTCTGTTGGAATCTGCTATATTCATTAGTCGCTTTTGCCCGCTTTTTCTCATCCTCGGCAATCTACAACAGATTTAAAAAGGAACAATTCATTAGTGATAGCTGAAGGAATTTATTAACATTCGAATAAGGTAATCACTCGAATAAGGTCATTACCGCTTTCAGTTTTGCTCGAAGGCATATATGAGTATAGTAGTCTCCGTCCCAGTGACCATGCTCCAACCAAGAACTATGACAACCCCTGAAATATAGACATGATTGGAGTTTTGAACCTCGTTTTTGTAGATGAGCCGAATAAGCTCTACCGAAGAACGGAAGAAGTTTCTGAGGAACTGAAGAAAAATCTCAAGTTACCGGCAAAAATGAAAATGACAGGCTGGACATTCCAAGTGCTTGCACCGGGCTTTTACCGCCACTGGCCATTCACATTTGGGGCATTTTCTAATACACGCTAGTTGCCTACGAAAAATCAGATGGCGCACGCTTAGGTTCAGATCTTGAAAATATGAGGTTAACATCTATAGTAATGTCGAGAAAGCGAAACTAAATAGATACCAATTTTCAGACTGATGCAGTTGCTCTATTCTCCAACACTGAGCAGTTACACAGCTCAGGGGCGCGTGCGCTTCTTTCAAACACTGCAAAAAGAAAGCGATCCTCCGTGTAAACAAACAGAAGGTCAAAACGATGATACAAATATTTGGATGGAAAAAGTCGCACCTTATAGCAAAAGGTAAACAGACACTTGCAAGTGAACTTTGAGACACTTTTAGTAGATTCAGGAAACACAGCATGATTACAGCTAGGAGTAGGGCACCATTTTCCCTATAAAATAAATTTTCGGAGTTAAAAACAAAAGATAGGAACTTAATTTCTATTTTGATAGATATAATAAACGAGCATTCAATTTGAAAATCTCGTACCTTACAGTTATCGTCAAGATACAACCTCAGAAAAATGGCAGGGTAAATGTTTTGGCCTGCTTCCAAAGCTAATGCAATTATCATTTCCTGGTTAACAGGAGCGTTACATGATTCATCAGGGCATTCTAGCATTAGGCGAGGGTCTTTGAGGCATGTTCCGATAAAATCTGCAAAGACATGATGTGGTTTTGAGTTATAAATAAAGCCAATGAATGAAAAACAGAAGCTATTGATGAAAATTATGAGAATCACAAGTCAAAACAGACCCTTCCAGCATGTGTTACAGAACTTGTGACTGCAAAATGCTTCAAATTTCGGGTCTACGCGCATTTTTTGTGAACATTTTCCACAAGTCATCTGTAAAAAACAGGTTAAAATTATTAGCTAATTACATTTTCCACAAGTCATCTATAAATAATTAAAAAACGTGGACAGCGGATTCAATTACTTCATTTGAAGACGGAGATCCAAGTCTGGTAGGAGGAATTTTGAAGAGGCCAACTTCCTCGCGAAATTCCTCTGAGTTTGCAAACCAACTCTCAGTTACAATTTCAACATTCCTGTCAAATATAAATTAATTAAATTTCTTCATTATACAATTATCCGCCGTATTATTAATTAATTAATTAAGCCGAAATCAGGAAAGGGATACAAGTAATTTACCAGCAGCAGTGGAGCAAAAGAACTACAGCTTCTGCCTTTGAAACTGCCAGAATTTCCGATACATTCAGTACGTCTTTTCGCATACAGTCTTGGATATCAGCCATGGATAAAATCTTGTACAAGTTCTAAACATGGTTCACACAACCAATTAGAGTCTCATTTGTAGAAAAAGGGTATATCCGTCTAAAGATGTAGAGGGTTCAAATAATCTCATTTTTGCATGAATAGTAACCCCTACCATCCCACTTGTTGTTTGTCTTATTATGCAATTGGTCCCATATTTGACTCGTCTACACAAAAAGTTAGTGATACTTAAAAACTTAAACTGAACATTTAGGAAGGTTGAGCCTTGATTTCAAGATCTTTGGTTCGGGCTCGAACTCGATCTTTACAATATGAGCCGAGCTCGATCATAGCTAGGTAGGCCCAACCTCGGCTCGGTTCGGTTACACCCTAGTTAAAATATAGCCCTGGCGATTTGTAAACACTATCATAAGCCCTCATAGAGGCCGGTGGTCCGAACAAACATCTAACAGACTAACATGCAGTGGCAGGCCAGGATTCAAACTTAGGGGTGCAAAATTTAAGCCCTAGACTAACATATAGTGGTGGGGCCAGAATTCAAACTTAGGGGCGCAAAATTTAAGTCTAACAGACTAAAATAGCGTGGTGGGGCCAGGATTCAAACTCAGGGGCGCAAAATTTAGAGGGGCGAACTGGTAAATGATATAATAAAATTTGTAAATTGGATTACATACCCTTTGATGGCTAGGCAAGTCATCAGAGTCACTACGACCATCATCAACGTCGCTAACGTCATCATAGTCATCACTGCTACTATCGCTGTCGTTGTCATCATCGCCATTGAAAAATGCATCAGGCAACTCCTCCTCATCTTTGCTAACTTCTACCACCATGTTCTCGTTTTCATTATCAACAACAACATTAGTGACATGAATATTTTCACCGACAACATTTTTCATTCTCAAATCATTCATCTGCTTCATTATTACAAATTGGTTAAAAAAAACAAATAAAATATAAAATTGGTTGTTGCAAAATTAATTCGTTTTACTTGGTGGGAATAAAAAAGGGTTTTTATATTATATCATTGTAAAAGTGGAATTTTATTGATTTTTGTATAAATTGGTAAGGAAATTAACCAATTTAGGATATGATGATATGTAAGTTTCTAAGATACATGCATTCGTTCAAAAGAATTTTTTTAATATAATCGACTATTTTTGCATTTTCTTTATACGGAGTATGATATATGATATTTTCTATTCTAAATTAATAATAAATCACCAATATAATTGATAATATAACATTTTGATCAACATGCAGATGTCGTCAACTATAGCTTAGTGGGAAAGATTCTTAGGATTAATTTTATTAAAAATGGCAACAATGAGTTCATCTCTAAATTTATTATGAAATTATCCTGAGAATCTTTCCTTTTATGGCGTCTTCTTAATATGTGCCCTTAGGGCACACATTAGAAAAACCCAATTATGAAAGGTCGCGATTATAACCTGGGTTAAAATACGGCGGCATCGTAATCGTCCTGGCAAATCCCTTTTACAGCAAAAATAAAAAATTATCTATGAGTCGGCTAAATAACTTTAAATTTAGAGGGACGCCTTTAACCTAATAGTAAATTCATCTCAGTACATATATGCGATTTTAGATCCTCAACAAATATGACATCATAATTACGTCAATTTAAGAGAATCGTAGCTAGAAAAGCTTATAAAATTTTAAAAAAGGGTAATATGCAGGAGTTGAGAGGTCCTGGGTTCGNNATGGTCCATGTGGTGGTGCAGGAATACATGGGCCCGGGGGAATTCAACCCATCGTCATAAAAAAAAAAGGTAATAATAAATACAACCCTTAGAGTTATATTTAAGCATTAAATACCTTTTAAATTTGACATTAATTTTAAAATTAAGAACCAAATTACACATTCACCAATGCAGCCTATATTAAGTATTTGTTTCCTCTTTTAGCTTCTTAAATACAGAAAACACATAAATTTAAAGGTTCGTTAACAGGTAAACGCGAATCCTTCTAAATTTTTTCTAGAACAAACTCATAGCAATACTGAAAGGACCATGGTACTTCATAATTAGCCGTGTAGGACAGAAATACGGTCCTTATACGACCTATTATACATTTAATTAAAATACTTGTAAAAACTGGATAACGGAATACATACTTGTAAAAAAATACCAAAATATAGAGAAAACACTTTTCTCAGTGGTACGAGTGATGGTTGTGAGCGGTTGTGTACTTGTATAGTTGTATGTGTCGTTGTAGAGATAAAGAAAACACTTCTCTCACTTATACTATATTTATAGTATAGTTCGTAGGATCTTTACCAAAAAAAAATAGTATAGTTCGTAGGATATACTTGGCCATGAGGGCTTCGTAAGCTAGAAGCTTTTATGATTGACACGTGGAAGGCATGTAGCAATTTGCCAATATGCATAACCAATTTAACCTTGACATATCCTTACCCAAGTGGCGAAGTATTCCCCTCCAAAATAGTACGTGCCCCAATAAAATCATGCATGCAATGAGGTTACTAAAACCAAATAAATTTTGAAGAGCCAAATTATGTACATGGGGTTGTCGTCTGTTGTCACTTGTCAGTAAGACCCTAGCTTGTCACGTGTCCCGAAGTAATCTAACAACTCAATATAATCCGACCTGAATTTTTATTGTTGTATACTGATTATTACGGAGTATCATAAATAACTTGATAATAATTGAACTGAAAACGATCCCGAACTCCAAATAGCCTAGCCTGACCCGAACCTGACCCGGTTGACCCGTTTGCCAGGTCTAAATTTGCAGTGAAAATTGATGTGACGGTCTCGTCTCTAAATACACGTCGGTATAGATATCAGTCTATTATTTTCGATCAACAACTCTCCTATATATAAGACCGTCTTATAGCATAAGACTAACCCAAAAGGAGAATACCCGAAAGATAACATTTAGCTTTATTTATATTTTTAATTTTATTTCAATAATCCGATATTTTATAACGAAACTAACATATTTAAATATACAATTTATTAATATAAAATTTTCGATTATCAAAATAAAATATTTTTTTACAAGTTTATTAACTTAATAAACTTATTTGTTTAGGTATATTATTATTAGACTAGTCATATTCTTATATAAAGTGGTTTTAAACAACAATTTGTAATCATTGTCAAAAAAAAAAACAACAATTTGTCACTTTCTAATTTTTTGTTTTTTGAAGAATAAACTTTCTATTTTTTTGAACCATCAACAAAAAGTGGTCAATGATGTAAAACTATTGATCACTACTAGAGTAGTGGAGTGTGCATAGATCAAAGTAAAGTCAATTTCTTTGATCTCTTAAAATAGTTTGGGCAATCTCTTTCGAACACTAGAAGTGATTTAATGTGTAAATTCTTTTAAGTTTGGTTTTTTATTTGCAAAAGGCAGAAATGAAACTCCGATTACTTATTTAAAAGATGAAAATTTTTACCACTCGCACTAACAAACAAGTCTAATACTCCGTATGATATTTTGTTACTTTTCGGCACCACTTGTCATGCAAAGTTGGGTTGAACGCGGTGGTCAATATAAAAACTAAAGATATGTTCATTTAATATTTGAATAAGAAGCGTATATGCACAAATTGTCATTAAAGTCTGAATGACATGTTGCAAAATGAAAAAAACAATTTGCAAAAACACCAATTTATCTCCTTAACTTTGTTAAATGGTGAAATTATACCTATAAAATGTAGCAATAAACAATCCTTTAACTTTAATAAAAAGTTAAATTCAACCTCGATTTTACTTGTAACTAAAATCTCAACAAAAACTTCATTTTATATTGATATTATACAATTAATAACATAAAAAAAAATGTTCTAATTTCAACTTTATTAATTTATATACGATTAATTATTCACATAAAGAATAATTTTGCACCCATTTATAATAAAATAAATACAAATATGATAAAAAAAATAATGGGTAACCAAAGTTCACATACAAGAAAAAAAATTGAAGATTTTTTATAAGTGGTCGTTTAGTTCAAAGTATCGTAATAGGTTGAAATGGATTGTGATACCACAGAGTCATGGAGTTAGAACCCCATACTTACTCACAAGTGTTTGGTTCGATTTTGGAATGGATTGAGTATAATAATAAGGTGGAATGGATTTAGAAACTTGGGTGTATATATGGGTATGAGATTTCAAGGGGTTGGAATGGAGTTAGAATCCATTGGGTATCTAACTCCATTTCAAAACCTCCAACCAAACACCTCATAAGTTCATACAATAAGATTAGGATTATACATATTCATGGACATGATTTACTCAATTATGGACATAAATATAATACCCTTGTCATTTTTACACCCTTATTTTTCATTTTTTATAAACCTCTCAAATTACAATCTCTCTCCTTCCAAACCACCGGCCTCCCCCACGACAACCTCCCTTCCCTACATTGACGCTACAACCGGGTCCGTGTACCGGACCCCTGCACCAGACCCCTACACCTGACCACCTCTCTCATGGACCAGCCGCACCGCCATTACCACCGGAGCAACCGCACTAAAGAAAACAGCCTACTAATCATTTGCATCCATTAATATGCCAACTTTATCTCTAATTTCATGTTTTTTTATTAAAAAAATTAATTTCATGTTTTTTTATTAAAAAAATTAAAAAATAGTAATTGCAAGGGCCTTCGAACAAACAAACAATTAAAAGTCATTATATTCCTCATTCTAAGAGTCATCATCATCATCCACTTTTCAGGTTCTTTAATTTATTAAAAAAAATGGATTTTTCTATATAACGACCCAGAACTTTTTCAGATTCTACATGGTAACCATGGAAATCAGAAAATAAAAATGATAACCTTGAAGTCCATTAATTGCAATTAACGTGACCCTTAACTATAATTCCGGTCAAATTGGGACCTTAAGTGTCCTAGGTGGCATATGAGATGTCTTATGTGGCCTATGACTTGGCTCTTATAGTCTTATGTAGTTATATGTCTTCCCTCTTTCCTCTCTTTCCTAGCACCACGATGAATTTTAAGATCTTCCATCGAACTCACGAAGCGCAACCAAGCAATGAACAAAAAATCATAAAGATGACAATGTAGCAAATAATGGAGTAACCATTAAGAAATTGTATAATATAAGATTCATCCGAAATATAGGGAAAAACTGCAAGTAATACAACTGAAATTGTTCATAGTTCAGTAAACTACTTTATTGGAGATTAAAAAAAAAAAAAAAA
>LHUT01002298.1:0-12606 GCA_001412135.1 Silene latifolia subsp. alba
GTGTTTGACATAAAATTAATTAAATTGAATAATTCAAAAATATAAAATAAAGTAATTAGACGGTTTAATAATTTTTAAAATGTCAACTTGGGAAATTCGCGGGTGTTACAGGTATCCTTTTCCAAGGATTGATGATCTCTTTTACCAGTTGAGTGGAGCCGGAGTGTTTTCTAAAACTGATCTGCGGTCGAGTTATCACCAATTGAGGATTGCAGATGAGGATATTGCTAAGACAACTTTTCGATCGCGGTATGGTCACTATGAGTATGTGGTGATGCCTTTCGTGTTGATTAATGCACTGGTCGTGTTCATGGATCTTATGAACCGAATCTTCAGTCCGTTTCCAGATAGGTTTATGGTGGTTTTCATCGATGACATCTTGGTCTATTCCAAGATTAAGGAAGATCACGAGGAGCATTTGAGGTTGGTACTACAGACTTTGCTAGATAATCAACTATATGCTTAGTTATCCAAGTATGAGTTCTAGTTGGAGAGGGAGGCCTTTTTGGGTCATGTGATTTCAAAAGATGGTGTATTAGTGGATCTTAGTAGGATCTAGGCGGCGTCAAAATGGGATGCACCGAAGAATGTTGCCGAGATTCGGAGTTTCTTGGGTTTTGTTGGATACTACATGAGGTTTGTGAAGGATTTCTCTAAGATCGTTAGACCTAAACAACTTTGAAGAGGAAAGAGACTAGATTTTGTTGGCATGAGAGTTCTGGGAGGACGTTCTAAACATTAAAGGAGCGTTTGACTACAGCTCCCATTCTAGCTTTGCCTGAGAGAAGTGAGAACTTCGAGGTTTATACCGATGCTTCGAAGAATAGGTTGAGTTTTGTTTTGATGCAAAATGGAAAAGACATTGCATATGCTTCGAGACAGTTGAAGCTGTATGAGGAGAACTATCCTACTCATGATTTGGAGTTGGGTGTTCTTGTATTTGCTCTAAAGATTTGTAGGCACTATCTATACGGAGCAACATTACTTTAAGGTGTTTTCAGATCATAAGAGTTTGAAGTACATCTACACTCAGAAGGAGTTAAACATGCGCCGGAGAAAGTGGATGAAGTTGATTGGGGACAATAATATGGAGATCGTCTATCATGAGGGAAAGGCTAATATGGTTGCAGATGCTTTGATAGAAAGAGTGTGCAATCGCTATGCACGGCCATGTCACTGATGAAATTAAAGGACGAGATGGCTAAGATGGGGATTCATATGATTCTCAAGGGTGATGCCATTGGTGATTTGACTATCGAGCCGGATCTTTATGATGACATAAAAAAGAAACAGGAGCTTGATCCCAAGATTCAGGAGTGGAAGACAAGGGTAGAAAATGGTATAGTTTTGAGAATTTCTATCCATACAGATGGCAGTGTTCGTTTCGATGGGAGGTGGTGTGTTCCTAATGATACTGAGTTGAAGAAGTTGATTATGACAGAGGCTCATTACACTCCTTATTTGGTACATCCGGGAGGTGACAAGCTTTATAAGGAGTTGAAGAAGACGTTTTGGTGGCCTGGTATGAAGAAAGAGGTAGCGGAGTTTGTGGCTAGGTGTTTGAGTTACCAGAGAGTAAATGGGGAACAACAGAGACCACAAGGTAAGATTCAGTCACTTGAGGTACCAGAATGGAAATGGGAATCGATTTCTAAGGATTTCATCGTTGGATTACCGAGGACTCAGCAGGGTAACAATATTATTTGGGTAATCGTCGATCGTTTGAGAAAGCCAGCTCATTTTATTCCAATGAAAGATACTTGGAGTAAGATTCAACTGGCTCTTGGTTACAGGAAGCATGTCGTACGGCTACACGGGGTACCAAAGTATATTGTGTCAGATAGAGATACGAGATTAATATCAAGGTTTTGGCAAGAGTTGCAGGAATTGAAAGGGACTACCTTAAAGATGAGTACAACATTTTATCCAGCAACAGATGGTCAAACTGAAAGGACTATCAAGACCTTAGAAGACATGTTGCGAGCTTGTGTGATGGAATTTGGTGGGAGTTTGTAGGATAGACCTGATCTGATATAGTTTTCATAAAACAACAGGTACCACACGAGCATTCGGATGGCACCTTTTGAGGCGTTGTACCCGGGGGAAGTGTAGGAGTCCGTTGTGTTAGGATGATAGCACTGGAGGTGTGGTTTTGGGACCTCAAATGTTACAAGATATGGTTGAGCACATGCACTTGATTCGATAAAAGATAAAAGCAACTGAAGATCGACGAAAGAGTTATGCGGATTTGCATCGCAGGGACATCTAGTTTGCAGTGGGTGACAAAGTTCTCTTGAAAGTGTCACCTATGCGCGACATGATGAGGTTTGATAGGAGAGGGAAGTGGAGTCAGAAATTCATCGGTCCATATGAGATTTTCGATAGGGTAGGTGAAGTAGCTTATCGGTTAGCCTTACCACCATCTCTTGATCGGGTGCATAATGTTTTTCATGTGTCACAACTTCGGAAATATGTGTGCGATTCGTCACATGTGCTCGAGGTTAAAAATATTGAGTTGGATGAAGCTCTAACTTAGGCGGAGGTACCATATGAGATATTGGATCGAAAGGTACGCAAGATAAGGAATGGTGAAACCGTCTTGCTTAAGATGATATGGTCTAATCACACTGTGGAAGAAGCCACTTCGGCGGTGGAAGAGGCAATGAAGGAACGCTACCAACATCTTTTTGAGCACGTATGTTTGGTTATGGGGTCGTAACTTTTGTCTTTTAAGGGGGGTAGGAGATATCGCATGTGTTTTGGGGTAGTGTTGAGGTCAGTACGGTTGTGTTTCGGTTTGTGTGAACATGGCTAGTTATGGTTGGGTGCATGGTTGTTAGGTGTCCTTTCGAGTTGCATGGTTAGTAGGTTGGTTTTTGCATGTTGTATCAGGTATGGTGTGAACTTCGGGGACGAGATTCGTTTTAAGGAGGAAAGACTGTAATACTTCGATTTTCTGGTCTCAGCTTACTCGGTCCAGTAGCCTCTACTCGGTCGAGTAAGTTGTCGAGTGCTTTTAAATAGGCTACTATTTTTGGTGCACTCGGTTGAGTAGGGCATACTCAGTCGAGTATCTCAGGTATTCGAAAGAGTACCCGGTCTGACGGGTTAATTTTTCTGCGGTTTGATTAAGATAATTGGAGATGTATATATAACTCGTGTTATCGGCCTAGTCATTTTATAATCAGTTCTTACTCACTTTTCTAAACACTAAACTACGTAACATTGCTCTCCAATTACCTTAATAATTTCCAAGGCTATGGTTCATAGATTTGGGGGTTTTCGTTCCTTTTCCGCGTCAATTCGATCAGTAAGTGTTTTACCTTTGTCATTTATATATTTTGGTTATAAACTCACAAACCCTAATTGGCTGAATTCGGAGTTTTGGGGTGTGTAGCCTTTTATCGTGTAGTTTATTGATTTTATGACATCATAATAGGTGAGGACTTTGTAGAGGATGCCTTCTAGCCTGATTGTTGTGCTTTGATTTCGTTTGCGATAAGGTAGGGCTTCCCTACTCAGTTGATTGTATAATTGGTATAAGATTGGTTGTTGTTGATTGTTTAACATGTATCATTTGGATTGAGATTGATTGAGATTATATCATAGTTTGATTGTTGTTGTGGGACGATTTTCGGGAGATGGTTCCAACCTCATGTTCGCCTCTTGTGGCTCCCGTCACAAGGGGGATGTGCACATTAATTATCTGGGGTCGCTCGTTACGATAAGCGGGGATTTTTGGGCAAGGCTGCGGTCCCCCACTGGCAGTGTTGGTTACCTATTGCGATGGGTAACCTGGCAGGGCTACACATTTTGGTGTGTAGTCGGTTAGTGATGATTGATAGACTTTGGAGGATTGATTGGTAACTCTTATGTTAGGTTATATTATTGTGAATTCTTATATTGGTTATGCAGTTGACTGACCCCGTTTATTGTTTTCAAAACTATGGTGATCCATTCGGGGATAGTGAACAGTTAGTCTAGCAGGTACGGATTTTGAGCATGCGTGGGAGTCAGATGGATCGATTGCGAGATGATGATCAGTTTTAGTTTCCGTTGTGTCTTTAGTTGCCGCTGAGTCTTAGACAGTTTCTTTTCGGATTTGAGTTGTATTTACTTTTGGCTTATTTTCGGAGTTTGTAATGAGATAAACCGTTTGTTTAATTAAATTATTCTATTATGGTCTATGGTTATATGTACTACCTCGGAAACCCGATATGGTAGTACCTTTATATACTAAGGTAGTCCTTGATAAGACACTTTTGTATATGGGGGTATTACAACGTATAACTAGGAATTTAAGTACAAGTTTAGTTTATAAAGTGTGTTGTAATTTATGTTAATACTAGTAATTTGTTTTTTGTACCAATTGTGTTAAATGAACGATTGTGCTAAGTTTTGCTATAGGCTTTGAGCTCCGATATTTTGACTTGGTTAGTATTGAAATAATACGGTGTAGTGTCTTCATTAGTGCCCAAGGTTACGGGAAAGTAACCTTAATTTTAAGGGTGGTAGGATTGTAAATTCTCGATAGTTGCGATATTTTGATAACATTTTGCTAGCAATGTCTTGTTGAGTTATAATTGTTGTCTTAATGTTCTCACTTTTAGATATCTATATTTGATTTTATCTGTCTTAATTGAATTAGTTTCTTGTATGTGTGTCTCGAACTTCGGGGGACGAAGTTCTTTTAAGGGGGAAAGGCTGTAACACTACCTTTTTGTTGTTGTCTTTTCTTGTGCAATGTGTAGCTGGTAGTAAGTATATCGATAGCGTGTAAGTGTTGTTTTATGAGGAGTACCTTTAAGTGTGGGTGAACTTCGGGACTAAGTTCTTATTAAGGAGGGAAGACTGTAATACTCCGTATTTTTAAGGCTTGGTCAAAGGTTAGTCCACGGTAAAGTGTGATATAAAATTATATTTAAATTCTGTTTTACGAGTTATGTTATAAGACGGAAATAATAAAAATAAAATAAAATGGGTGTTGGCCGTGTAAGGCTACACGTGTATTTTGGGTAGTATGTGGTGACGGTAGTAACTAATAATAATAGTAATAATAAATATTAGTAATATGAGGTAATAATATTAATAAAACATAATAAAGAAAGAGAACTTCCTAGAAGCTTTCCACCTACCACCTTTTTCTATAAATAAGACCTAATCCCTCTCCATACCTCACTTTTCCACATAAAATTCACAATACACCAATAATTGAGAGAGAATTAGAAGGGAGGAGAAACAAAAGAGGATTTCATCATCTTTTAATTGTCTAAAGATAAGTTTTCTTAAAACCGTCTTATAGCTAATTTGTCTTTCAATTGACTTACACCGTTGACCAACTCATGACCATGGTACGCCGTTGACTTGACCCTTGACCTGAGACCACTATTGACCATCCGTAGGTGGTGGTTTGACCGGAGGATTAGATTAGGGTTAGAGTTTATGGTTGTGGGTTGAACCGTGTTTTTGTGCAAGGGTTTACACCACCGTGCTTTGTCTTGGCCGTGACCGGGGTTGGAGTTTGTGCTGGTGTCTCACGGTGGGCTAGGGGGTGTCCATGGTGCCGGTTGTGGTGGTGTAAACTGTGTTGCCTGAAGTAGTGATAAACTGTGTTCGATGTGGTTTGTTTTTGGTGTTAGGACTGCATATTGGGACCGTGTATGGAGGTGTTGGTAAAGGCGGTTTGCGTTGCTTGTTCACCGTGGTTATGGGTGGCTGAGTAGGCGGTGTTGAGGGGTGGTCTAGCCGTGATTAGGCCATGTATCAAGGGGGTTTGTGGGCGGAGTTTAAACACGGGTAAACCGTGTATATATGGGGTGTTTGGGTTTATTTTAAGATGGATTTCATTATATAATTTACGTATTATCTTGTAACTAAATTAGTAAGTCATTGTGGTGTAATTATTATCTTATTAGGTGACAGTTTTGTGGAGGAGCCTTACTAGCTTCTATTTTGTTTACTTAATTGGGGCGCTTGCTAATCAAGTATGATAACTATTTAACTATCTCATTATTGAATTATGCGGTATCGTTGGAAAGGTTGTGGAACTGTTTGTTGATTGAATTGGTTGAATATTGTGGAATTCTATAAGTATTGGCATTGGATATGGTATTATTGTTACAGGATTATTATTGTGGGTTGCCTCAGCTTCGTGTCTGAGATGATTGGTTATTGATATTCTTTACTCATTGGCATATTATTAGGATTTTATTTCCATAATAAAGAAAGGGAACTTCCTAGAAGCTTCCCACCCACCACCTTTTCTTATAAATAAGACGTAACCCTTCTCCATACCTCACTTTTGCACATAAAATTCACAATACAATAATAATTGAGAGGGAATTAGAAGGGAGGAGAAACAAAGGAGGATTTCATCATCTTTTAATTGTCTCAAAATAAGTTTTCTTAAAACCGTCTTATAACTAATTTCTCTTTCAATTGTCTTACAACGTTGACCAACCCGTGACCATGGCCTGCCGTTGACTCGACCCTTGACCCGAGACCACCATTGACCAGCCGTGGGTGGTGGTTTGACCGGGAGGTTTAGATTAGGGTTAGGGTTTGTGCTTGTGGGTTGAACCGTGTTTTTGTGCAAGGGTTTAAACCACCGTGCTTTCTTGGCCGTGACTTGTGTTGGGGTTTGTGCTGGTGTGTCCCGGTGGGATATGGGGTGTCCATGGTGGCAGTTATGATTGGTTTGTGGTGGTGTAAACCGTGTTGCCTAGAGTAGTGATAAACCGAGTTAGGTGTGGTTTGTTGTTGGTGTTAGGACTGCATATTGGGACCGTGTATAGAGGTGTTGGTAGTTGCAGTTTGGGCTGCTTGATCACCGTGGTTATGGATGGATGAATAGACGGTGTTGAGGGGTGGTCTAGCCGTGACTTGGTCGTGTATCAAGGGGGTTTGTGGGAGGATTTTCAACACAGGTAAACCGTGTATATATGGGCTATTTGGATTTATTTTAAGACGGATTTCTTTATATAATTTACGTATTATCTTTTAATTAAATTAGTTAGTAATTATGGTGTAATTATTATCTTATTAGGATGGTGGTTTTGTGAAGGAGCCTTACCAGCTTCTATTTTGTTTGCTTACTTGGGGTTCTTGCTAATCAGATAGGATAACTACTCAACTATCTGTTTATTAAATTGCGCGGTATCGTTGTAAAGGTTGGTGAATTGTTGGTTGATTGAATTGGTTGAATATTGTTTAATTGTATAAGTATTGGCATTGGATATTGTATTATTGTTACATTATTATTATTGTGGGTTGCCTCAGCTTCGTGTCTGAGATGATTGTTTATTGATATTTATTACTCATTGGCATATTATTAGCATTTCATTTGCATTGGATACATGAGCCTCGTGTCTGAGATGACCTATATTGACATGGCATTTTGCATTGGTTTCCCCAAGCTGGTTCTACAAGACTTCTCTCTGGGATGTTTGAATACCTCAACTTTGGGTTGGGATGATGTGCATACCGCGGGCCGGGGATTGGCGGGATGAATGGAAGTTTCGGGTGATGAGCTCAGTTGCATTTGCATACCATATCATGGCATAGCATACCATTTATTAGTATTGCTATTTAATGTTGCTTAGTTATTTTACTCAACCATTGGTTAACGTGTGTTTGTTTGTCCAGTCAAAATAAAATTGATGCATGCTTTAATTGATGTCGTCTTGTGGTGAACCATTTAATATTTCCGGTCAAACGAAGAGCAGATTTAAAATAGCAGGTACTTGATTAGTGGGGCTGGAGCAATTGGGCGTGAGGCATGGACAAGACCTAAAGTCTAGCATCACTTAGTTTACAGACGATAATGATATCATGTTTAGACTTTATTTTATTTCTCCTGCAAGTTTTGTAATTTGTATTCAATTAAGTTAATCAGTTCCGCTATAATAAAACCATTTAAAGTAATATTTTAATAAAGTACTTTGGATTTTTTTACCTTTGACATTCACTACCACTGGACACCGAGATGGTAATAGTCTTATTTATCTGGGAATGTCTTGCTAAAGGCTCCTAAATAAATGGGCGTGTTACATTAGGCATCAGCAGCCACTGACCGTGTCTTACCTTCCAATAATATTTCTTGTCCACAATATCAATCTAGCAAAAAATACGTCTCAAAGACTCCTAACTCAGCAATGGAAGAGTAAATTCAGTCATGGGAACATAGGGCGCATGCCCTTCAAAATTAGCTAGTCCTCTAGCTAGCAAAGTAACAAGAGCCCCACAAACTAACGAAGCATTCTTACCTTTCATTCTTTTGAAAGCTGCATACACCACCCCTGGTGCACTAAAATCAAACACAACTTCTCTAAAAGGATTCAAATAAGACATAAGCAAAAATATTTCCCAAGAATTAATTTTACTAATATCATGTCGCCCAAATAACAAGTGACTCAGCATACGAAGAAATAAATTTAGGCAAACATGTTGGACATCCCTAAGTGCCATAGTACTCACATCCACATCCTCAGTAAAGAACGAGAAATACCTAGTCGCAGAAACCCCCGAAGGAAGACCCAGCAAGTCTTTGTCAGCATGACGATCAATACCCAAATGGTTAGAAAGTTCATCAAAAGTAAGGGTAAAATTTCGGTTTAACAACCGAAAGCAATACGACGACTCTGTCTATCATAGGTATATGAAATTAAAAGTTCCAATGTTAGGTCACGATATAAGAGCTCAGATAAATGGAACAAATCCCTCAAACCAGTTTCATTAAACATTTCCTCAATTTTACCTCGAATCTCCAAGGAATCCAAAGTACCGGTGGATATGCAGCGTGTAACACTCATAGGTCGTGCCATGAGCTGGACAAACTCATCCTGCTGACTTTGGTCTTCAAAAACGATCCAATTGAATCCCGGGACGGGCGGAATTCGCGGTGGCTTGGGCTGCTCCGCGACTCTAACTTGCTCCCTTATCCTCTTGTTTCCCTCTGTGTTTCTATACATGCCTAATCAACAACAACAAATAATACAATACCAAATCAAAGAACAAAAATTAATCCCGTATTGAGCAAAGACTTGGTCAAAAAAATCGATTTTTTGGCTCAAAATCAACAACTAATGGGCTAAAATACTGGGCAATTGTATTTGTATATGATAAATTGAAGATTTGAAGAATAAAACACAAGTTTTAGCACAAAAAAACCAAAATTTCGAACCAATACCTCATGTACGACGCAATTTCCAAATTAACTGTTATTGGGGAAGAAATTCAACAAATAAACAACTATGAAATGGTTTAATATGCGAATAAGTAAGTCGATAATGATTTAATTGAAGTTTTACTGATGAATAAGAGGGATTTGGGTGAGGGGATAAGTATATCTTGAGGAAGAAGAAAAGTAACATGGTGAAAAGAAATAACAAATAAGATAGAAATTGAGGAAAAGAATAACAAAAGGGATGAAAAACCCGGTTCAGAGGCATGACTCGATCGAGTATGCAAACACTCATCGAGTGTTTCTTGATCAATTTAAGTTACTCTTGGGTCTTGAATTGTATCTATTGTAGCAAGGTCAATCAATCTAGTTTTGGGGCACTCAATCGAGTGACTTCTGTTTCAGCCATATTTCTTTTCCAACTCATTCTTTCTAGACATAAGATCATCCCATCTACAAAAATACTCATAAAAACACGTGAAATTCGCTCCCTCGCCACGCTCAAAGCACACACACGAAATTTAAACGCAAATTAATTTAAAACGGAATTTAAATTAACTAAATAACGAATTAAATGCAATTAAATTCTAAATTACAATTGAATTACAATAAAAATCCAGGCTGCCTCCCGGTAGCGCTAATTTATATAGTTCCGCACGACCGTGTAACCTCATCAAGAAAAATCGTCAAGAAGGTGAATGGCCTCTATCACACCAATATAGGCACCTTCCTAGTACACCTTCAAGCATTGTCAATTCACTTTGAACACTTCTCCTTCGTCAGTTTGCAGTGTAACTGACCCAAATTTGTTAACCTCAACAACTGTGAATGGTCCTGACCATCTAGACTTAAGTTACCTGGAAACAAACGCAAACGGGAAGGAGTCGAAACACATCAAGCTCGAGCATGAAATTCCCGCTGCAGAATATGGTTGTCAAGCCACTTCTTGGTCCTCTCCTTGTAAACTCGAGCATTATCATAGGCAAGGAGTCGAAACACATCAAGCTCATTCAACTACATCAATCGTTTCTCACATGCCAGTGAAGGATCCATATTAAGCTCCTTAATGGTCCAGATAGCCTTTTACTCGAGCTCCACAGGTAGATGGAAAGCTTTTCCATAGAGTAATCGGTAAGAAGATGTACCAATTGGAGTTTTGAATACAGTACGGTAAGCCCAAATGTGGACATGGGCCACCTGCACGCCAAGCCAATTTGTGCACATGCAGGAGTCAGAAAGACGCTCTTAGTGACGTAGAAATGCTTTCGACCGGATCGCTTTAGATCGGTTGGTTTCGTCTCAGGGAAGGTCTCAAAACGATTGCTAGAGATGTTCGGAGTCGCCACCAAGAAATTATGGGATGCCTGGAAACCGTTCGAATCCACTTTGTACCTCGGTCAAACGAAGCAAAAAGCGGTGCTTCACATAGGTAATAAAGGTAAGCAAGCGTCCCTCTTTAGCATCCTATCTCTAGAATGACTCTCGTTCGCCCTGAATAAGTTCTTTATGCAAATTTTTTGAGTAAGAGGTGTAGGTACATATTGGAAAGTTCTTTAATCGAACACCCAATCCGGCCCGCGGTAGCAGCCTATACTGATCGATCTTTGTTGGTTAAGCGCAAAAGTTCATAAAACGGGTTAAATGCATGAATGCGCATCCACAAGTTTAAACCTAACATGTGAGATTTGTTGTCGGTTGTTTATCCAAGCATTAAGTAATTGATGTCAAGGTGGATTTAATGTTGATTTTCATGTAAGACGGAAATTAAACATCCATTTACCGAGTTAGGTTTATGGTGCATAACATGATTCATTTGTCATTAAAATATTTTAGAATGCCAAGTGTAAAATGAAAACTCGTCAATCTGATCCGTCCTGATTACGGGTTAACCAAAGTCGGGATCATCCTGGACGAGTGTTGGAAATGGGACAGGAGCAGTGCCAGGAAGCCATTTAGGAGGGAGCCTGTTGGCGATGCAAGCGGGTCTGCCGAGGTTTGAAAACTTGAATTCAGAGAGCCTGCTTAGGCGCGAGGTAGGTGCCGACCCAAAGGGTTGTCTCTTGGTTATTGAAAATGTTTGTGAAATCGTTTGTAAAAGGGTGTTAAAACCCGCTTTTGTTGAAAAGGTCATTAAGACCGTTTTTGTGCTAATATGAAGAACGTGACTTGGATGATTATCATTGTCTTGATAATATTCGATGTCGGATTCGGTTTTGCAAGCTTGACACGAATAGTTTTGTAAAAATGGTGTAAAAATACATGATATGAACTAATTATATTAAGTTCTTTGCTTTGTAATTAGTCAAAAATTATCATCCTACTCGAGTTAAACCGACATGGTATGTAGAACCAAGGATGATTATCCATGTATGACTAATATGTTTTTTTTGCAAATGTAAACGAATGAATAAGAGAGCTTTAAAACACCCTTTAAAAATGTAATTAACAAAATATTATCACTGAGTCACGGGTTAAACCGTCATGACATGAAGGGTCAAGGGTGAATATAATTCATGGTTAAAAATTCTTATCATAAAAATGATTTGAAATATTTGAAAGGGTAAAAACCGATTGCAAATAAGAAAAAAATGGAGGAAAGATGAACTCAAAACGTTTGAGTTCTGACTAGGGATGCCTAAAGAGGCGCGAGGTTGGTAGTGGTGACTACCAGCCTCTGTCTCCAGTCAAAACTCGGTTTTGGCTTGATCAATCCGTATTTTGGATCATGTTATGCGTGTTTTATATGTTAAAGTCATGAAAACAGATAAAATCAACATAAAAGATGAGGATTAATTATACCCTCATACTTACATGCTAGGTTGCTTGACGAGAAATCGACAAAGTGTAAAAACTCATGAGTCGGAAAACTCGATTTAAAACCGTTTTTGTAAAATATGGAGTGTTGCTTTTCTTTAGTGATTGTGTTGTTGGTCGAAGTTGTAAGTCAAGTGATTTAATGCACGATGACGGTACTAAGCAATGTGTAAGGCTTGTATTTTCAATCTGTAGGTCAAAAATACGTGTCGGTTGTTGACTCGAGAAGTCGAGGTCTTGAATGTTAAGGGAGAAAAGAAGGGACGGACTCTCGCATACATTCAAATAGTGGCATTTGAGGGATATTTACAAAGGATTTGTGTGGTGTTGTCGGTTTTAGGCGACGTGGCTGTATAAGCTGCTTGAAGAGGCGCAAGCATGTCCGCGGGTCTTCGAGGTGTCTTGTCACTATCACGCATTTGGAATTTCTGGTTTGTTCTATTCTAGGTTTTATAGGATATGATTTGTACTTAGGCACCAAGTATACCGTGTATACTTAGCATAGAAGCATTGAGTGAGGTTAGTTTTTTTTCTGACTCGGTTTGACTCGTTGTTGGAGTCGGGATTTGAATTTTAAGTCGGTTTTTGGCCCGGTGTCAGTTTTGACTCTA
>LHUT01002299.1:0-18560 GCA_001412135.1 Silene latifolia subsp. alba
AGTGTTATTTGCAGGGCACCTATAGGATGGATTATTCCCATGAAATAATCCTAGTATATATACATAGTCTTTAATTAACCATCAATATTAAAGTCTTAATGCCCCAATCTTTCATGGCTACTTTAATTCATGGTTTTGGCATTGGTTTGTTTTTCTCATGGCTTTTGATTTTCCTTTGTAATCCTTTGTCTATTCACTTACCATAAATTTATTTTATTTGACTGTTTGTGAATCACTAAGGAAATTGAAAGGTTATTAGGCCCTTGCATTTACTTCCCTATCTCTACCATCAATTCATATAATTTAATTATGGAAAGTAAATGTGCATTACCTATTGCCACATGGCTCAAATTCTACTCGATCTGGATACTATAAGTTCAATAATTTTTTTTTTTGGTACATATGAGGGGCAAAGCCCCATGATTAATTGTTATTAGCTATTACATGAGGTATTGTGACCCCAAAAATATCCTCGCGAAGAATGGAACGCATCTCATCTAACGGAGAGTCTAAATATACCAGAATGGTACTAGAATGAACACCTCGATTAGCTAGACAATCAGCTGCTCTGTTAGCTTCTCTATAGGTATGTTCCAGCTTGACCGTCCAATGATTCTCCTTGATTAGCTCTTTGCATCGTCTAACGATAAACTTCAAATTATTGCTCATGAGCTGGTTCTCGTTAATGATTTTGACACATGGGGAATTATCCATGTGTATTAGGAGCTTGGTAATACGGAGAGACTTTGCTCGTTCCAACCCGCAGAGGAGGGCTAGGAGCTCGGCTTTCATGGACGTGCAAATTCCACACGAGAAGTAGTAAGCCGAAATGAAGTTACCTGTTTCGTCCCGGAAAATACCACCACTACCAGCAGACCCTGGATTACCTTTTGATGCACCGTCAGTATTCAGGAGGACCCATTCGTGTGGTGGAGGAAGCCACCGTATGAATACCTCTTCAGTAGCCGATCTTGGAGGAGGAATGAATATATTGAATCGATCGAAAGCCTTTTTTGAGCTAACAAACTGTTGATACAAGAAGGTACGGGGGTCCAGCGGGTTATCATTGTCTTGGCCAAACACCACATTGTTCCTCCATTTCCACAACCACCAACAAGTAATCGAAAACAGAATTGGTCAATCCGCTATTGAAGAAACTACATCGTTGCTGGCGTTTTTTGTCAGCCACTCGGTTATGGGAGAGTTATAAAAGAAGGAGTTGGTAGTATCAAAACCAACAGTATGCCATACCTGTTTCGATACATGGCAAGAGCGGAGGAGGTGCTCGATAGATTCTTCATCCTCACCACACCGCGGACACATGGGGTCGTCGCCCATATTTCTTCGAACACGGTTCACATTTACCAGCAACCTGTGATTTGCAGCTAACCACAAGAACATTCGCACCCGTTGTTGCACTGGGAGCCGCCATATGGTACGCCACAATTGGGATTCAAGGGAGGTTGATGGGTCGGTTCCTCGGAGGTAGCCAAGAGCTGACTTTAGCGTAAATTTACCAGATGAGGATCCTTGCCAGTAAAGCGAATCTTCTAGCTCCGGGTCATTGATTAGAGAAATTGAGGCGGTTTTTTGTAGAATTTCTTGCGGTAGGAAATTCGAGAATTCGTCCCACTTCCATCCAATATTGTCACACCACATATCGCTCACTGTCACCTTCAACAAATTTATAGGAACTTGGGAAATTGCGTGGTCACTTAAACAAAGTCCGTCAACCCAACCGTGATCCCAGAAAAGGGTTCGTCTCCCATTGCCAACTGCATGAGCTGTCCCGCGGACGATATTTCGTGATTGAGCCGTGATTCCAGCCCATAAATTTGACATATTCATTTTTGATTGAAATATATCGATATCGCATCGATTACGACAATATTTCGCCCGCAATACTCTTGACCATAGGCTGCTTGGTTCCGTAATAACTCGCCAACCAAGTTTAGTAAGGAAGGCTGCATTGGCTTGTCGAGCTGACACGATTCCGAGACCCCCGTCGTTTTTAGGTCTTTGGATATGCTCCCATGAAATTAGATGGATTGATTTTTTATTATCGTCTCCGCCCCATAAAAAACGCCGAGCTTTCATATCTATGGAATCGCATACTGACCGTGGAATTTTTGCCGTTTGCATGCTATAGTTTGCTATCGTTGTTAGAGTAGATTGGACCAAAGTAGTACGTCCGGCTAGAGATAATCGCTTGGTCGACCAACCTGCCAAGCGTTTATTTACCTTGTCCTCTAAGTGAGCGAAGGTATGTCTCGTGACACGCCCATTGATCGTAGGCATACCAAGATACGTCCCTAAATCATTCGTTTCTTCGAAGCCTAACATAGAATTGACAGCTTGTCGAGCGTCATTAGTTGTGTTCTTTGAATAAAAAACTCTTGATTTAGCGGGGCTGACTTTTTCCCCGGATGCATTGCAAAAATTATTAAGAACGTTTATCATAACCAACGCTTGTTCTTCAGTAGCTTCCCCGAATAGGACCATATCGTCAGCGAAAAATAGGTTGGTTATTTCAGGGCCATCTCGACATAATATAATGGATTTCCAATTCTTATTTCTAACTTCTTGATCGATAGCTTGTTGCAGTTTTTCAAGGCACATAACAAATAGATAGGAGGACAAAGGGTCACCTTGGTGAACCCCTCTAGTCGGACTGAATTGATCCGTTGGCTCTCCATTCCACAATATTTGCATATGAGGCGAGGATACGCACTCCATAACCACATCAATGAGAAGTTGGGGGAAGCACATATCGCGAAGAGTATTGTAAATAAATTCCCATCTTAGTCGGTCATACGCTTTTTCTAAATCTATCTTGATAGCCATTATACCCGTATTTCCCTTCTTTTTTCTCATGGAATGGATAGCTTCTTGAAAGACAACAATGTTATCAGTAATTTGTCTACCCGGGACAAACCCGCTTTGAGTTTCTGAGATGACATGTGGGAGAACTTTCTTTATTCGATTGGCCAAAGTCTTACTTATAATTTTATAGGCAACGTTACATAAACTAATGGGACGGAATTGGGTAATGGACTCGGGAGCATTTACCTTAGGTATTAGTACAATATGTGTATCGTTGAGTCCTTCCGGAAGTCCTTTCCCATTAAGAGCTTTGAGCACCATCTCTAACAAGGATGGTTCAATGAGTGGCCAATTTTTTTGATAGAATAGAGCTTGAAAGCCATCGGGGCCGGGGGCTTTCAAGGATCCCATGTGATTTACAACGTTCTCAATTTCCGCTTTATGAAACGGTCTTGTGAGCCATTCCCAATTCTCGTTGTTAAATTCCTGAAATAAGTCCCAAGGAATATTATCAACAGTGCTTGTTTGTATATCATCTGTATACAACTCTTTAAAATATTCCACAATGATTCTTCTGATTTCTCTCGGTTCATCATACCAAACTCCATTTTTGTCTTTCAAAGTTGTTATCCTATTACGCCAGCGACGCACTAAGGTGCTAACATGAAAATAAGAGGTGTTGCGGTCTCCATCTTTAATAAATTCGAGCCTCGACTTTTGATACCATAAAAGTTCTTCTTGAGCAAGAACTTCATCCAATTCCTTCCTTAATTTTGCTTCCAATTTTATAAGACCACTGTTTCTTTGAATGGATAATTCCCTTTGACATCCTCCAATGCGCGCAATAAGAGATCTTTTCCGTTTGAATATATCTCCGAAAACATCAGCATTCCAATCTTTAAGTTTACTCGACAAAGTTTCGAGCCGAGTTGGAAAGTCTCCATTATTTGGCCAATTCGAGTTGACGAATTCTTTAAAATTCTCGTGAGTGAGCCAACAAGCTTGGAAGCGGAATGGTCTATTGATAGTATTGAGTGGTGCAAATCCGTTTGGTGAAATGAAAAGCGGGCAGTGATCAGACTGAAAAGCTGGGATGTGACGGACCCAAGGCATCTTCAAACTGAGTTCCCCATTCAGCGTTACATAACGCCCTATCAAGCCTTGCACTCTGCCTCGTTGCAACTGAGTTTCCTCTTGACCAAGTGTGAGACGATCCTGTAAAAGCCAATTCCAATAATTCACAATTCTCTATCCAATTATTAAATTTTCGCATCTCCGGGCCATATTAGCATCGCCACCGTGTCTTTCACTCAAAAATCTCGTTTCGTTAAAATCTCCTGCGAGCAGCCAGGGGTGATTATTGGTACGAGCATAGGACTCTAATTCTTCCCATATAGCTCGTCGATTAGCCGGGTCAGGACTTGCATAAACAGCAGAGAAAAACCAAGGAGTTTCTCCAGACCGAGCTACTTCAAGAGTGATATATTGTTGATTTTCAGTGATAGGTGTGACATTAACTAAATCAGTCTTCCAATAAACCCAAATGCCTCCACTAAAGCCGTTTGCATTTACTCTGGACTGACCATCATATCCGATAATAGAGCCTAATTTTATAGCATGATCTCCATTCATGTGAGTCTCGACCAAAGCTAATACAGTAGGCTTATATGTCCTAACGACTTCTTTAATAGCATTGATTTTACTCTTGCTACCAGTGCCTTGAACATTCCACACCATGAAGGTGATATGGGGAAGGTGGGAGTCAAATTCGGGATTCTTGTATTCATATGATCAGATAGAAAATTTAAAGATGATAGATATGCTCTACTTACGAGTTGTAGAATATTGTCAATACTCCATGGTATCGACATCTCCATCACTAGATTCAGAGGTTTGTCCTCCTGTAGACTGATTTTGATTTCCAGAACGGGGCACTCCGCTATCGCTATTGCCAAGTATGGCGCCGCCATCTCCGGCCACGTGGACACTTTGAGATTCTGGGTTGGGGGAATGATTTCTATCTGGGGGTTTTGAGGGAGGCATCGTGGTTGAGGTAGGGGACGGTCGATATAGAAGAAGTACGGATGTGGGTTCATCAGTAATAGCCTTTGCTGCTTCTGTGCTATTTTTTGTTCCTCTGAGCACAGAGACAGAGGTATTGGGGGGTGGACTTACGATATTCGATTTTTTGGAAGATTCGATTCTAATTGGGGCCAAGGGAATATTTGAAATATCTTTGAGAATAGGGGATTGATTGGTTAAAATAGGAGAGTTGATATTATGGGTAATATTATGCTGGATATTAGAATTAGATTTAGGGAAATTGGATTTAATTGTGGAATTTTGTCGTGTATTTTTGGAAGAAGAAGCTTGGGCAATACTTTTGTTTAATTGCTTAGTTAAGGAAAGATTTTTTTGCTTGATCTTGGGGATTTGGGGAGCAATTATTGGGTTGACAGGGGTAGTATTAGGGGAAGGAGGATTAAAAGTTGGCGGGGAAATTTGAACAGCGAGATTTTCGGAATGATTTGACAATACTCCAAATCTTGACCCGGAAGATTTCGAACTCTGACCAAATTTAAAGATTTCTTTCTCACTCCCTGAGACAGGGGACTTCCGGCGAGGAGGCTTCTTTACTAGCATCCAGTCCCCAAAATTTTCGCTTTCCTCTGGTTTTAATCCTGCTTCAAGGGACCCTGATTGTGGTGGGTTGCCGGTATCATATTCATGGACAGAGGACTGGCCATCAACCTCCATATTAGGTTGTTTTTCAGCGTGTTTAGAGCAGTTTTCTGTCAAGTGTCCTAGCCTACCACACTTGAAGCATATCATTTTTAGTCCTTCATATTGAATGCTGTATACTTTGCCATATAATCTAAATTTTGATAGTAGAGGTTTCGAGATATCGACCTCGACGCTCAACCTGGTAAATTGGCCCCTTTGGGTTGTGGCTGTATTCTCATCAATACGAATTACTTCCCCTATTTTCGAACCTATTTTCTTTAGAAATGTTGGATTAAAGTACTCAACTGGTAGGTTGGGAATACGAACCCACGCCGTTAGCTTCTTGATGTTATCCTCTGATGGCACGAAGTTTGGAACCCATTTTCTTATTGTTAGATAGTGATCATCAATCATGCAAGGGCCTTGAGTCATTACAAAATCGTAGTTTTGCTTCGAAGAGAAACGAGCAACATAATACGAGTTTGTTAAATCTGTGAGGGTAAGCTTACCCTTAATAGACCATTTAGCATTCAATTTTCTCATTAGCGATAGATATCCGATGTTTTTATCAAACATTTTTATGATAATGGAATGTCGCCATGGCTTGCGAATAATCGCTTTCTCTTCTTTGGATAGACAGATCCTTGGACATATTGCTTCGTCTTCATCGTCTTCTCCACTAGGTCATCTTCAGAGTCTAGATCTATCTCATCAAGGGATAGATCAAAGGAACTTGATTCAAAACCTTGAACTTTTTCCTTGTATGAGAAACTTGTGGGGTTTGGTTTGCCATTGCAAATTCCATGGTTGTTCAGAATAGGAGTTTCAGCAGAGCCCAATGGTGCATTCGAGATATTCTGGAATGTGCCGAGATGCATTGTCTTCCTCTTGGCATTTTTGAATGAAACCGGAGGAAGGGAAGTATGGATTTCAGAATCATGAGTGATCCCAACAGCGGTCGGAATTGGTGGGTTTGTCTCCGGCGGGAGACCATTACCTGGATCTAGCATTCAAAAAATGACAAAAAGGATTTTTTCCTCTCTCTAGGATTTTTTCCTCTCTCTAGGATTTTTATAAATGAGATCTTCTGGAATGTGGTAGGAGGTGGTGATAGTTCAATAATGGTATGTACACAATTTTAACTTTTATATATGGACCACTTTTTAAATCTCATTAGCAAAAAAAAGTTGAGAGAGCAATGTATAACAGTGGTATGATATTACTCCCTATTATTATAAGGAGTTACATATTTAGTATATGACACAAATAATTAGAAAAACAAGCTAACAAGAAAAGTTGGTACAAAATTTACACAAATTCTCATTATGGACGGACACTATCCGTCTATAGCTATAGACGGGTAGTGTTCCTCTCACAAATTAAAATGGGTAGTGCAAGTGGGTGAGAAATGGATACTTGCATTACCTACTTTAATTTGTGAGAGAGAAACTATCCGTCTATAACTATAGAGTATAGATGGATAGTGTCTGTCTGTAATGAGACGGACTGCAAAATTTAAGAGTATAATGGGTATTATGTGAGTAATTGAATTGTTAAGTTATATGTAAAATTCAATGATAAAATATCATTACTACCATTGATTTAGTTAATACATGTTTACATTACCTTATAGGAGTATTTTTCTTCTAACTAAGGAATGTTATGCAATAAGGTATAGAATTAGATGTCCATTCTTTTATTTCTTTGCCATATTTTATAGGGCCAAGTATTTTTAAACGCACAAAAACGACAATATATATATAAACAATATGGTATGTACTAAAATACGAAAATTGACCCGTACATTAACTTGTCAAAACTTTGGTTTTTGGGCCTCAAATGAGGCGAAAGGACATTACATTATAGGTAGGGGAGATTCAAACCTATGATCTCTTGTCAGCTGTCATTAACTCAATATATCTCCGTCTTAACTCTTAATCACTAGACTAAGACATCTTTGGTACTTGTCAAAACTTTGGAGATTAGCTTGTTTTGTTTTGTTAATTAATCAATTAGTGAGCCCGTTATATAAATACAATCGTCGTAGCCCCTAGGTAAGTTGTTGTACAAACCATGTTAATGAACTTTCTGCACAAGAATACCGAGTTAAGATTATTATTCACATTACTAGTATAAATCCCGCGCAATGCGCGGTATATATAGAGTGTATTTTTTTAGTGTTATTTATAATGTAAAATTAATTAAACAGAATCAAGTAAAATTATCAAAAGTGTATTTTATGAAATCTATATATTTTTGTTTACCATAAAATTAAGGGTTTAATTATCATAATGATTTTTTTGTTACAAAGTTAATGATAACTATGAGTCAAGTTATTTCTAAACATCATTGCATTTAACGAAAAATTTACTATTTCTTTGATTAGTGTTGTGTCGGACAGAATTTTTTTTTTAAAAAAAGCACACAATTTATTACTAATACAAAGTGTATAAAACTAACCCGTTAAAAGTAACGGGAGATTTTCCAACAAATAATACGATTAACATCTTTTGTATTTTAATCTTAAAAGAAATTGATACTCCGTCTCTCTGCTTGCCTAAAGTTTTGTGTACCTGAAGTTGCCACATACACAAATCTATCTTACTAAATAAGAGACCGCTTTTATTCTTAGTTTCGATATTATTGTGACTATAATTTAAACAATTGTTTGAGTAAAAAAATAAGAAAATACTTATTTATGGTTTAGAATAATTAAAGGGTAAATATTGTTAAATAAAGTAACTAACATACTCCGTATTAGGTACAGACATAGTGATATTCCCTAAAATAAATAGCAAGTGGATTTATTTTAGTATGTGAAATATATGGGCGGAAAAACTGTGCGGGAATATGGGAGTGTTATTCTTTTGGGAAGTCGTATCTGATCAATGACAAACGCAAACATAGCCTAATTTTTCAGATTCACGTATACGCAACCCACCTTTAGAAAACTACGGAGTATGTTAGAACAAAAGATGGAACGATACGAATTTACGGGAGTTCAGATGGCAGTAAAAATATTTCTTTAAAGTTCACTTTTGATTTATTTAGAGATAAATAACCTTAAAACAGAAACATAAAATACAATTAAGAATTCGCAACACAATCAGCATTATCCTCCTCTTCATCTATCACAATCTGATCAGTCTGATCGGTCTGATCAGTCTGATTAGTCTGGAGCTGACCACAATCGGCAATAGTTACAGTCTTGGTAGTCCGGCCACAATCTTGACCTACTGCTTCGATAGCATCCACCACCTCCATGCCCTCCACAACCTCACCGAAGACACAATGCTTTCCGTCAAGCCACGGTGTCTCGGTGGTGCAAATAAAGAACTGTGAGCCATTCGTGTTTGGCCCGGCGTTTGCCATTGACAGAATGCCAGGTTTGTCGTGTGTCTTGACAAAATTTTCATCGGGGAATTTTTTGCCATAGATAGACTCACCGCCTGTACCGTCACCATTAGTGAAATCACCACCTTGGCACATGAAGTTTGGGATGACCCGGTGGAAGATGGAACCCTTGAAGTGAAGGGGCACGTCGTTGAGTCCAACACCTTTTTCACCCGTGCACAAAGCTCGGAAATTCTCCGCCGTAATTGGGACGACATCCGCATAGAGCTCCATCACTATGCGGCCGACTTCTTCGCCATCAATACTTATGTCGAAGTAGACTCGAGGATTGCTCATTGCTGGTCTATAACTTCTGCTGAAGTTTTTTTTTTTTTTTGTTTTTTTGTTTACGATGTGTGTTTGGGGTGGTGGTGAAAGGGGATCTTTATATACAAACCTTTGCTCCCACCTTTTTCCTTTTGCAACACCCAGCTCTCCAACTGTCCACCACAAGCCACCACCCACATCCAGAATAGTATTAGATGCCCCAACTTGATCATATTCCACCATCTTTTTCTAAGGAAAATTCTCCATTTAAAGATGCTGGCATAAAAACAAGTAAATATCCCTTCTAAATTTTATTGGTGGTGAGAAATATTCCCATTATTTGCTTGCACTTTACAATGTCCTAAATTAGTGGGAATATAGCTTTTACTGTCCTTCCAGCCCTCCTTTCTCTACCTCTCCCAAACACGTTCACGACTTAAATGCTCGAAGAAAAAAACACGCAACGGCATGAAATATAGTTGAGCCCGTACAATCACTCAAACTTGTCTGGCTAAGAGCTCTACTGTTATGTCATTGGAGTAATGATAGGAGTTAGAAACCCGTCAACAGCAAAATGCTCTCGCGGCTCTATTTCCACCAAGAAAAGAGAGTTTGGTGAAAATGTGAAAATTCCCGGTTATCTTAACGTTTCATCTGTATCATCGTATCTTTAAAAGAAGAGGGAGGCTCAGGATTCAGGAGTCAGGAATTCACTATTAACTTTCTCCCAACAAAAATTACAAAGTTGTGGTACTTGTGACATTCTACACTACGAAAGTAGTCTCTGCTTTTGTAACAAAATTAAATTTCAAGTGCTCGAAGTTTGAGTTACATGAGTCTAAACTAAACTAAAGTCCTTTAAAGAGACCATACCCAAAACAGTTCACTTCTTTTTCTTTAACTTGTTGGCCTGAGACTGTGTGAAAGAGGTTCCCTGTTTAACCAAAACAAATGGGGGAGAAAAGATAAGCATACCAATAAACGAATTTTGTTCATCCAAATAGGTGAACAGATGGTATTACCAAAAAGTATCTTTTGTGTGTGTGTGTAAAAGAAGCTACACAGTGGAGTTTGGTGATGACGGGTTTGAACCCACATCACGAGTACAGCTATTAAATGACCTTATCCGCTGGCTTAGCTAACCTATGCAATTGTCAAGAAGGTAAGCAAAAAATGCAAAAGCAACACATACCTGAAGCCACTCATCCATGGAGGCATCTGTTGAACGAGTTCCAACTTCCACCTTGGGTGTTGTCCTCTTTGATTTCTGTGCCACGAGTTCGAAGAATTAAGTATATGAAATCATACAACAGAAGCAAGCACGACATGGTAAAAGGCATACAACTAGAGATCAATTTGGAGGCTCTGATAGGATGCGAGAGAATTTGTATAGAAAGTTGCACTGGTGATGTAACTATGCCAAAGTTGGAGGTACAACAATGCAGCAAAAAACCAGCTTCCCTGCTGAATATCGGGTTCAAACTTCAAAGAGCCTAAGACCATGCTTAATATGGGTGAGTGGGTAAAAGGTAACTTATCACACTAGACCTAAAAAAACATATAGGCTTCTCATGACCACAAATAGCCGAATAGAAAAAGAAATGTCCCATCAGGAGAAGCAAATCAAAACCCAAGGAACAACAGGACAATATAGACGAGTCCGATACTTGGACATGCACCCATGTCGGGAGACTTCTAAATGAGTCTAAGTAACATCGATACTATCATAAGCAGTAAGCAGTAAAAGGTCCAAATTAATCAATAAGCACGTATGGAACTAGCAACTACCTTTGAAAAGCGTTGTAATTGACCGCGTATCCAAAATCCGAGAGCAGCAATGAGGGAAATAGCGAGAGTAACAAGAAAAACAGTCTCGATGGTCAAGGGGCCACTGGCCTCGATAACTTCAATCGTGCCATTGTAGAAGGTGCTCTGATATGGTGTCTTCTCTATCTCATAGATAATTTTGCCAACAAGATCAAAAGTACCAGCCTGCAAAGGAAGTACTGACATTAGCATTCCAAGAATTATCACTAAGTACATTGATTGTTTGATGTCTAGATTTTATAATTACTGGTGTTAGTGTACATGAAAGAGTCCAGGTAGTACCTGTAAGTATTTGCTGACAGCAAATAAGTAGGGGAAAGTGGCTTGAGCTGATGGTGGGACTGATGCATTGTTGAACATCTAGAAGCGTAACACAATGTTAAAAAGAGAACTTAAACAAACCAGCCTGTTACTAATTCTGAAAAAGGAATTATCCGACGTGACATATCGCAGGGACAAAGTATAGAGTTGTCAAGGACAACATTTAGGTTGGTCAAGCGCAAAGATAGGACTTGCCAAAGGTTGATCGTAGTTAAGTTAAATCACTAATAAAGCGCAATCTCTGTTGGATTGTTAGACACGACAAAGCTTAGCATAATAACTAAGCTTATCTTATTTTCAATCTCAAACAACAACAAAAATGAAATTATACCACTAATCTTCTAGTTCAACATAACAATTAGTCAATGACCACTATGCTTTGATAATTCATAGCATGCAGAGAGTAGAAAAGGTTAGAAACAGATGAGGTACCTATAAAGTCTATAATCTAGGGAGAAAAGGGATGGAAAAAAATGGCAAAAGTAATTTGACAGTGATGTACTAGCACATAAAATCAGAAGAGCAGATCAGTCTAGCTTCTTGGAAAAAGCATGACAAAGATAACCAGAAATCAGAAGACCTTTGAAATACGGAAAAAGAATTGCTAATCCGGCCAAATAATATATCAAAACATTGTATTGCAATTAGGAGATTTTTGTACTAATCATATACGGAGTATTCTGTTAAAATTCCTCAATCAGATTGGATGAGATAGCCGATCCTATTCTAACAGGTTAACCTAATTTCCTTTCCTTGTCAAAAAGAAAAATCATTAACATGGAAAATTGGAGATCCTCCAATACCTGTGCAGTAAGGTTCTGAACCAGCAAGCGATGATCATATGGCAGATGGATAAAGGCCTGAATTGCGACAACATTGACACTTGAGTCCCCTACAACACAAAGTCGTCATATAGTCTAGAAAAGAGAAGTATTCAGGCCATAATTGTCAAGTAGGAACACCAAAAAGACAATGACAACACTAAAGTTCTGGGCAAAATTATGCTTAAGTCAAGATTTTATGACAGGGCTAATTTCTTCGCACACTATCTCTTATCCCATTTCACTGTCTGATTTATTTCACCTTGTGATAAATCACTTTGTGTAGTGAAAGAAATACAATAAAAGTCATTAAAAGCAGAGATGTACCATAAAATGAAGGTACTATGCCCAAAAATGTGATTGTATTCATTCTCCATCAACACTGATTACATTCTCATAAATTTAAGAATGTGGCTTCTAGAACAATAGAATCAATTTCCCCAAATTTAAGAATTCCCAAACTAATCGCAAACATGACCAACGACAAGAAAGCCTAACTCATAAAATGATTTGGGGTTGGTCAACAAGAACCATCAAGTGGAACCAACAATATGAGGTAGAAAACATAAAAACAATATAAAGCTGGGTTTGAAGAGAGTAAACAGAGAAAACTTGAAGGAAGCTGCAAACATATCGTTGTGATAAAAATAAATACTCCATATGATTTCTGCTCAATATAAAGCTGGGTTTGAAGAGAGTAAACAGAGAAAACTTGAAGGAAGCTGCAAACATATCGTTGTGATAAAAATAAATACTCCATATGATTTCTGCTAGATTGCCAACCCCATTTCTAACAGCAATAATCGCAGTTAATCCTGATCATAGCGAGCAGAACAGAAGGCAACAACAAGACAAACGTACACAGCATAAAAACGATACCGCGCTCATAAATTACACACCTCCTAACAAGATTCTTAACACTCACGATATCATTTGTATCATTTTGACAGACAAACGACCAGAAAGAATTAAACAGTAAGTACAAAAGTTGAGAAAACTACCATCGTATTTTATTCCAACAAGGACCTCAGTCTCCTCCCCAGCCTGCACCACTGCAAAACAAACACTCTCACAAGTCACAATCAGTCAAGTACAAGAAAAACCTAGAATACACTTGCAAAATAACAAGCTGAAAGCCAAACAGTCCATATGCATAGAAGCAACATGTTGTTACCTTTAGCGCTATTCTTAGGGAAAACACACACAGTATCTACCCCAGGAGCTGATGTGAGTTTGACATCGTTAGAATCATAGATCGTGTCTTCGTTGACAATTCCAAGATCCTCATTCTCTGCTGCAACTTCTGCAGCGGCCTCAGCCCCATCATCCGACTGACACCTAGCCACTGAACAAATTCCAAAATCAATGTCCCAAACCTTTCAGAATTTATATCAATCTCTCATTAAAGTCATTTGATGCAAATTTTGATGCAATTCTCGCCACAATTTCATCTTGTGTAATTCGGAAACAGCCTCTTGTGTTGCTAAAACGAGGGTAAGGCTGCGTACCCCCAGCACAAATTATCAGCTAACCTAATTTTCCATCACATTTAGTAAAACATAGCTAATAATTTAGTAATTTACCCTCGGAATTTACTTGAAATTGGTCATAATACAGTAAATCAATCAGGCAATATAGGGACAGTATCACGAAATTGAACAAGCATCTAAACATCACATAAATTTACATGAGATCCATCAAGCGCAACAGCAATTGATCGCCAATTGAATCATTGAACATGACCTTCTCTAAACCCTGGTAATTGAACATCGAATACATCGATGCATGGAAAAAAAAAAGTAACGGAAGAAAAACATAATGAAATTGAAGCAAATGAAGTTGATGGAGGTCTGATTGGAGAAGGAGTGCATTACCTTTGAGAAACGGTGATGCAAGGAGGAGAAGAGCGAGGAAGAACAGCTTAATCGCCATTTTTGTACAGTGAGTGAATGAGAGCTATAGAGAGGGGATGGTAGTACAAAGATTTTCTAATGAAAAGGTTTTAGGGAGGAAATGACAAATACTAACAACCCAAGTGGGTTTGACTCTTCGCAATTTGGATTTTGGAGAGCACCCGCGACAAGACAAATTATTTACTATTATGAGTATTATCCACCGTAATTATCCCGAACTACACTTGACAAAAGAACATATTTTTTTTTTCTATTTTTTTTTTTTTTGACAACGATGAACTATATTATATATAAACAGTATATATACATACAACATTAGCCTAGCCTGTAGCAAGGCTGAACGACCAGAAACGATGACATGTTATAAGCCCGCGAATCTGGTGTAAAGTACGAAAAAGGAAAATGGGGACTGGGGACTGGCGTTGGGGAAGCCAGAACTGAGAGTAGTCTTTTTGATGCCACATGAAAGGTGGCAGACACAATGTCTTTATCATGAGCGTATTGCATCATTGAAAGCAACACAATAGCTGAAGCTTGAAAGTGAGACGAAGCACGGATACAAATGTTGGCAGTGAACAAGTTGGCGTCTTCGGATCACTGACAGTCGAACATGTTTATGTGATGAAGCTTTTGTAACTTACCCCAAAAGTGAACTGTTGAAATGCAGTGGGGACCAATATATGTGTCGATATCCTCAGGAAAAGCTTTCATAACAGTAGGGAGGAAGAACGAAAATTGAGAATGAGTCCTCATAAGAGAATGCAGAATATCCATGATTTGATCAGGAGCAATCTTGCTATCTTGAAAGATGACTTTGTTCCGAAATAACCAAATTGGCTTGAAGACACATAGTAAGTAAAGAAGTCTTTGATCGGATGAATCAGAGATGTTGTGCAAATAAGATAGTAAGTCTCCAACCCAAGAGACAAAAGGAACGCAGATGTTGGAATGAACATTAATCCCAAGCAAACTTGACTTCCAAATATGTTGCGCAATGGTACAGCTACGAAATAAGTGTTCCAAAGTTTCAGGGGCAGGCCCACATAATGCGCATTGAATATCAATCGAAAATCCACGACGAGAGAGCTTTGTAAGGTTAGGGAGAATATTATGGGCAATTTTCCAAAAAAGATTGAAAAACTCGTCGAGTACTTCATCTTCCATAAAGTCAACCATGGAAAATGGGGAAACGATGTCAAAGGGCGCGTTCTCCGAGACTCCCCAAAAAGAAACTTGTAACCCGATTTAATTGTATATCGACCGTCTTCAGTAAATTTCCAATAAATGAAATCATCTGTTGGAGGGTGAGGGTGTTCAAGGCAAGTAATTTCTCTAGCAGACGCAACCTCGAAAATTCTATATACAGGCGTAGGGTTCCAATCGCCATTAGGTAAAAGAAGGTTAGAGAGGGAAACCTGATCCTGTAGAGAAGAAACCCGGACTTTTGGTGAATTCCCGTTTACCCACTTGTCAGAGAGTAGGTTAACAAACTTGTCATTTCCCAACTTCCAGGCAATCCCATCTGAACAAGAGCGCGCAATTTGACAAATACGAGACCAAAAGAAAGAGGGCTGAGAACTTCTAGACCTTGTCTGCGGTAAAGGAAAGTCCTTACTGTATTTGAAAGTGAGAACTCGAGCTGTAAGATTCCGCGGAAAGCGTTGAATTCGCCAAAATTGTTTTAACAGAGATGCCTGGTTCAAAACAGAGATACTCTTAAAATCAAGTCCACCTTCGGATTTTGGAGCTTGCAAAACATCCTTTGATAGCCAATGTATAGAACGATGATTTGCTGACCGACTCCACCAAAAAGCCAAAATCAGAGATTCAATTTTGGTGCATATACTCACTGGAATAGGACGACTGCCAAAACATGATTAATAGAGGCAATCAAGACTGCATTGATGAGCACAAGCTTACAAGCTTGAGTTAGGTTGAGAGACGACCAAGATGTAACTTTGGAAGCAATCTTATCAACCAAAAAGGAGAAAGTCGGCACCTTCTTCCGAGGTAAATCAATTGGAACACCTAAGTATAAGCCTAAATTGTCAACTGGCCAAACTTGAAGAATTGATGTAAGATGAGTTTTGAAATCTCCCGGAGTATTTGGGCTGTATTTAATGTAGGACTTGTTGAAATTAATCATCTGTCCTGAGGCTAATTCAAATCTCTTGAAAAGATCACGTAGAGCCGCAAATGAATCCGGAGTTGCTTTACAACAAATGAAAGAGTCGTCAGCATAGAAAAGATGGGAGATTGGTGGTGCGTACCTCGAAATCTTGAGCCCCTGAATTATTCGCTGCTGCTCTGCTTGCACAAGCATTTTTGATAAAATTTCCATACATATTATGAACAAATATGGGGACAGTGGGTCTCCCTGACGTAAGCCACATGACGGATGAAGAGTAGAGGAAGGCTCTCCATTAATCAAAATATTATAGCTTACGGAAGAAATGCATTCCCAAATAATATTTTGCCAGAAGACCGGGAAACCAAACCTACGTAAAATAGCAGCTAGAAAAGGCCAAGAAACCTTGTCAAAGGCTTTATGCATGTCCAATTTCATGGCAAAGTAACAGTTTGTACCCTTCTTGGTTTTATTAATATAATGAAGTATTTCTTGAGCAATAATACAACCATCGGACATTAGACGACCCGGAACAAAAGCTTGTTGCGTCTCAGAGACAATAGATGAAATTACCAATTTGAGTCTATTTGCAAGACATTTTGAAGCAAGGCGGTAGATGACGTTGCACAAGCTGATTGGTCGAAACTGTGTTATAGTCTCTGGTTTGTCAACCTTTGGAACCAATACAATGTGTGTCTTATTCCATTCATTTAACATTACTCCTGGATTTAAAAATCTAAGAAGTGCTTTTGAAACTTGGGCGCCAATCTGCGGCCAGTAAATTTGGAAAAATTTAGGAGTAATGCCATCCGGACCCGGGGACTTAGAACCATCCATATTTCGTAAAGCACGGAGAATATCATTCTCAGAAAAGGGAGCCATCAAAATATTATGATCTGCGGGTGAAAGCACAGGTAGGTCCAAGGAGTCTAATAGTTCTTGGGAATTATTCAGACCACAAGAAGACTGATACAAGCTGCTGAAAAATGTGTTGATTTCATCAGAAATGTCAGCAGGAGAATGGAGCCAGGTACCATTAGAGTCCTTTAGAGCTAAAATTCTTTGTTTTGAGCTTCTGCTTTTAACTCGAGAAAAGAGAAACCGTGTAGGGATTCCATCCAAAACTGTAGCTTTAACCTTTGCACGTTGCACCCAATAGTCATAACGTTTCTGAATGGAACCCAAATAAGCATTCCTTTTATCGCAATAAACACCGGCAGAGGATAGGTCTGAAATGTCCATTCCAGCCGAATCAAGGTCATTACTTATATCTGCCCAATTTATGTCATGAAAAGTCCGGTGGTTGATCACCCATTCCATCACCTTAAAGCGAACCAAAGCCAGCTTACGAGATAGAGAAAACATAGAAGAACTTGAGATATTAGTTGTCCATGCACGACCAACTATATCCGCAATTTCCGGGTATTAACAATATCTTACCATGATAATATCTACAGCTCACAATCCCATCAATCAAGCTAGCATATCTTGTAATCTTTGTAAATATAGCAACTCTATAATCTTGTAAATCAATTAGCTAATTACATAGGCTCCTCTCCTTTTTTAGATGTACATTAGCACTATAAATACCCTGTAACTCTCAGTCATCAATACACACTTTCATTCTACTGAAATCTCATTGCTTTATATGGTATCCACGAGTCAACAACGATCCAACCTTCTCAAACCCAAACGCACCACCTTTAAACGCTCCAAGCACCACCTCTCTCACCCGACTTCAATCATGACTGATCACCAAACCGATTCTGTGATTCCCAACCCTCATGATGCCGCAAAACCACTAACGGCACCAAATCTCAACCATGTAGTAAAGTTGAACTCTCATAACTATACTACATGGAGATTCCAATTAACCAACATCTTGTTTGGTCTCAGCCTATTAGGCTTCATCGACGGCAGCAACCCTGCTCCTGCCGCCACCCTCGATGATGCCAAACCAGACACCCCAAATCCCGCCCATATGTCTTGGTTAAAGCAAGACGGGCTCATACTCGGTGCTCTTATGGGCACCATAACCGCTGCCCTCCAAACCTTGATAGTCAGGGCGAAAACAGCGAAGGAAGCGTGGGACATACTTGCCCACACCTACGCTAATCCATCGCGAATTCACATTCAACAAATCAAAACCAAATTTGATTCGATCACCAAAACTACGGATCAAACAATTACCGAGTATATTCACTCGATCAAATCATGCGTTGATCAACTTGCTCTTATGGGCAAGATAATTGACCCTGAAGATGTAGTCTCACGGGTTCTTAATGGACTCGATTACCAACTCTACCAATCTGTCATTGACCAAGTCCGAAATCGTGACACACC
>LHUT01002300.1:0-15128 GCA_001412135.1 Silene latifolia subsp. alba
GCCTTTTAAGTTGTCTTTGACCGCTTCGTTGACCACTCTTCACGCACTCCAAGGTATATTTCTTGCTCTAACATTCCCGTCTCCTCATTATGCATGCTAAATAGGACGAATAGAGTACGGTCTCACCACTTTCAGGTTCATTTCTGCAAATCAGACAAAACAAACCAAAGTAGCCAATTCGAGGCATTTTGTAATACATAACGATACAAAAGGCATAGAAATGCGTGCAATAAAAGGCTAAAAAGATTATATAAATTGCACGTATCAATAATGTACCTGTTCAAGGTCAAGTATGCAAGTTGCAGAGATCATTGTATGGACTAAAGCAAGCATCAAGACAATGGAACATTGAGTTGACAAGATATCTCCTTAGTTTGGGTTTCATTCAGTCTAAACAAGACTATTCCTTATTTACTAGGGCAAATACAAAAACAGGCTCTTTCCTGATAGCCTTGGTATATGTAGATGATGTCTTGTTGACAGGAGACAACCAAATTGAGATACAAGATGTAAAAAAAGGATTAGATCAGACTTTTACCATCAAGGACCTAGGTTTAATGAGATACTTCTTAGGACTTGAGGTGGCAAGGAATGAATCTGGTATTACTATTAACCAAAGAAAATACACACTTGATATCATCAAAGATTTGGGAATGGAAGAATGTACATAGACAAGTTTTCCTTTGCCTAAAGGATTGAAGTTGAGCACTGACCAGGACCCAGAAAGTTACAGAAGACTGGTTGGAAGGTTGTTATATCTCAACCTAAGCAGACCTGATATTTCCTATTCGGTTCAACATATAAGTCAATTCTTGACTCAACCTAGAAAATCTCATATGCAAGCTGCAACACATGTGGTCAGATACCTCAGACACACTGTTAATGCAGGATTATTCTATTCAGCAAGAAGTGACCTGCAGCTTAAGGGCTATAGTGATGCAGACTGAGGATCTTATGCATTCAGTTGCAGGTCCTTAAGTGGTTATTGTATCTTGTTGGGTAATTCTCTGATTTCTTGGAAAACATAAAAACAAAAAACTGTTAGCAAAAGCTCCACTGAAGCAGAGTACATGTGCATGTCCTACACTGCTAGTGAGCTAGTCTGGTTAGAAAGATTATTTGTTGACTTACATGTTGAAGTACCTAGATCTATTGTACTGCACTGTGACAACAAGGCATCACAACACATAGCCCAAAACCCTGTGTTCCACGAAAGGACTAAACATCTTGACATAGACTGTCATTATGTTAGGGAGAAGCTACATGAAGGTTTTTTGGCAACCAGACATGTTAGTTCTGGCAGACAGCTTGCTGATATCATGACCAAACCTTTAGGAACTCAACAACATATGTTCTTATCTGACTTGCTAGGAATGAAGTTTCTAAAGCCTGCTCAAGCTTGAAGGGGGACTGTATATTATCCAGCTTGAAGGGGGACTGTAGAAATGATAGTCATCAAGCTGGACATTAGCTTAGTTAGTTAACCACAATGCTTAGTTAGAGTTAACTATAGTTAGTTAGCTAAAGTTATTGTATATAACAGATTAACTCATTAGTTTGTAACTAACTTTTGATCATTATAACAAACCACATTTATTTACTCTTGGATTCTTCTCTTGCAAGCTTTCATGCTCATCCATGGAGATCATCATTTCATAGACTCTTTTTATTTGGTACCGATTGCATTAAAAAGCTGTACCCATTTTAAAGGTGATAGTAACCCTCTATATTAACACCATCATTTTATGTTATATGTACTTATTGTATGAATTTTGATACCATGTTCACTGCAAATTATAATTGGTCTCTCAATAAATTTATTGTGGGATCAAACTCAAAAGACTACTCTATTTGTAATTTTACATAATCCACATGTAATAATTTGTCGATCGAAATATAATACGTAGTACATAAGATGATATAAGTGCTCATCAATCCACTCAATCCTTCATGAGTAACAAATGGTTGAAATCCAATAAAGTGTTATCAGATAATATATATACTACTTTCATTAAATCAACCGTATAATTTTTTCTTCTTTTAGAAAGATAGATTAAATCAGAAAAAATACCTTAGGTAAACAAATGAATAACAGAAAAATAATAAAAAAAAATTTCAAGGAGTTTGAACTTGATAGTTGAATGGGCCGGGTTGACAACACAAATGAAACAAATCCCCCAGTAGCCGGCACGGAGCAAGTAAGTTGTTGACATCGATTTGATTTCCCCTTTAAGCTTGGAAACCCAAACCCGTGGTATTTTGTACGGCAACAAAATATAGATATCCTTCCCTTTTTAAATTAGAGAGAGAAAAGATTTGATGTGAAACCCGGAAACAAAACCCAAGTAGCCCACTCAACCTTTCCGGGTTTATTCTCTTATAAATCCGGATCTCCTCCTTCACTTAATCACTTCACAAATCACAATCTCATTCTTCAGAATAATTCCAACCGTGATTACTCAGAATTCAATTCAATTATTACTATTATTTCTCTGACTTTTTATCTTCCATCTCAATTTCACCATCAATTCTGAGGTAATTCTCAATTCCACTCACTCTGATTTTTACTTTTAATTACCCCATTTTATTCATTATTTCTTTTCATATTGTTATGATTTCGTCTTTTTTTTTTTGTTTAATTATTGTCTAGGGTTTATGAATTTTTCAGATCTTGTTATTGATTGATTGATTTGTTAATTGTATTCGGTCAATTTTCAGGAGTAAATGGGGAAAGGAGGGGAGGATAATGTTAAAAAACGCGAGGAATCGAGTAAAAAGTTAATTAAATCTAGCGATTTGTTTCCGGCGTGGGCTAGAGATGTCAAAGAGTGTGAGGATAAGTATGGAGTTAGTCGTAATGTCGGATTATCGACCGATGAGGTCGAAAAAAGAAAGGAAATATATGGATTAAATGAATTGGATAAACACGACGGACCGTCGATTTGGAGATTGATTTTAGATCAGTTTAATGATACTTTAGTTAGAATTTTGCTTTGTGCTGCGGTGGTTTCGTTTGTGTTGGCTTGGTATGATGGTGATGAAGGTGGAGAGATGGGGATTACGGCGTTTGTTGAACCGTTGGTTATATTCTTGATCTTGATTGTTAATGCCTTTGTTGGTGTGTGGCAAGAGAGTAATGCCGAGAAAGCGTTGGAGGCGTTAAAGGAGATTCAATCTGAACATGCTTCTGTCATTCGGGATGGGAAAAAAGATGCTAATTTACCTGCGAAAGAGTTGGTTCCTGGTGATATTGTCGAGCTTAGGGTTGGTGATAAGGTGCCTGCTGATATGCGGGTTATTGGTTTGATTAGCTCGACTTTGAGGGTTGAGCAGGGTTCTTTGACTGGTGAGAGTGAAGCCGTGAGTAAGACTGTGAAACCTGTGTCAGAAGACACGGATATTCAGGGTAAAAAATGTATGGTTTTCGCTGGGACTACTGTTGTCAATGGGAATTGTATTTGTTTGGTTACAAATACGGGTATGAGTACTGAAATAGGGAAGGTGCATTCCCAAATACAAGAGGCTTCAGAGAATGAGGAAGACACTCCGTTAAAGAAGAAGCTGAATGAATTTGGTGAAATGTTGACTGCGATCATTGGTGTTATTTGCGCATTGGTTTGGATGATCAATGTCAAGTATTTCCTTACCTGGGAATATGTTGATGATGGTTGGTGGCCCACTAACTTCAAATTCTCGTTTGAGAAGTGTACTTATTACTTTGAGATTGCTGTAGCACTCGCTGTTGCTGCAATCCCTGAAGGGTTACCTGCAGTTATTACGACTTGCTTAGCCCTTGGAACACGAAAGATGGCTCAGAAGAATGCTTTGGTTAGAAAGTTGCCAAGTGTCGAGACCCTGGGTTGCACAACTGTCATTTGTTCAGACAAGACCGGTACTTTGACCACTAATCAGATGGCGGTGTCAAAACTCGTTGCCATGGGTCCCAGGGGAGATGCTTTAAGGACCTTCAATGTGGAGGGGACCACTTATAATCCTGCTGATGGAAGGATACAGGATTGGCCTAGCAATATGGATGAAAATCTTCAAATGATTGCTAAAGTTGCAGCTATTTGCAACGATGCTGGTGTCGAAAAATCTGATAGTCACTTCGTTGCTAGCGGTATGCCTACTGAGGCTGCATTAAAGGTGAGTACCAAATTTTGATATACCTTTTGGCTTATTTTTATTTACACTAATGACAGTTGACACCACCAAGTGCGCCTTTTTGTGAATCTAAATGGAAATCTGAATATATTGAGCGTTGAATTTTGAGGTGGATCACTGAGTGGTTTCTTTTTTGTTCTTGTTATTCGTGTCTGGTTTGTGCAGGAACACATATTGACTATGTATGTAGAATAGTATGGAGCGAAATATGACGTTTTTCTGTTTTTTTTTTTTATCAGGTTATGGTTGAGAAGATGGGGCTGCCTAAAGGATTGGCACGGTCGTCTTCGAGTTCTGACGATTTGCTATGTACGTGATAGTGATTTTTGTTGGTTTACTTAATGCTCTTTGTTCTTCATGATTTCATTTTTGATATGCTCACTGTATATTACACTTGCGCTTACTGAAGCCTGCTGCCGAGCATGGAGTTCTTCTGAGCGTCGTATTGCCACTCTTGAGTTTGACCGTGATAGGAAGTCAATGGGTGTCATTGTTGCTTCAGCCTCTGGGAAGAATACATTGCTAGTAAAGGTACCTGATTCTGCACATTGCTGTTAATTGTTAGAAATTTCTTTGTTTTATAACAACACTATACACCATATTATAAAATGAATCACTGAGAAGTTCAGAAGACTCAAGTTGAGCTCTACTGGGCTGCTAGACGCATGTTGGTTGAACCTCTTGATATTTTATGGTTGATCCGCCTCCTTAACCGTCTATCTCTTTCTTATTGTACAATAATTTTCATAATTTCTACCCCACTCATAGTTTTTCAAGAGAAACCATACTCAACACACTTTTGTCCCCTCATCTAAATCATTGCTTTACTGAAACCTTTTTCCATGTTAGTATGTTACACGCGGACGTCCCTGCTTGGTAACGCTATTTGTAGGGAAAAGAGAATTTATCATCGAGGAGCCTTGTAGATGTACTGAGAGACGTAAAATTTACTGTTAAATATTGTTCTGGCAGGGTGCTGTGGAGAATTTATTAGAGAGAAGCTCCTTTATACAGTTGATTGATGGCTCTATTCTAGCGTTGGACCAGAATACAAAACGTGCAATATTGGACCGTTTACATGAAATGTCCAGCAGTGCCTTGCGTTGTCTTGGATTTGCATACAAGGATGACCTTGCTGAATTTACCACTTATGATGGCGATGATCACCCAGCCCATGACCTTTTGCTCAATCCATCCAACTACCCTGCCATTGAGAGCAACCTCATCTTTGTTGGTTTTGCTGGCTTAAGAGTATGTTTTGGCTCATGATACCAAGTCTTAGATTGTAATTTTTTTTAGGTCCATTTTGTAAGCTATATAATTGACTCTGTTATCATTTTTTTAAAAAGGATCCTCCTCGCAAAGAGGTGCGTCAAGCTATCGAGGACTGCAGAGCTGCTGGTATTAGAGTGATGGTGATCACAGGAGACAACAAGAATACAGCAGAGGCTATCTGTCGAGAGATTGGTGTTTTTGGGTCTCATGAAGACATTAGCTCAAGAAGCTTTACAGGAAGAG
Organism: Silene latifolia subsp. alba; assembly: GCA_001412135.1. Classification (NCBI taxonomy): domain Eukaryota; kingdom Viridiplantae; phylum Streptophyta; class Magnoliopsida; order Caryophyllales; family Caryophyllaceae; genus Silene; species Silene latifolia. The sequence goes on from LHUT01002300.1 coordinate 5,683, forward strand.
AGTTCATGGAGCTTAATGACAAGAAAAGTCATCTGAGAAAGTCTGGTGGTTTGCTTTTCTCCAGGGCTGAGCCGAGGCATAAGCAAGACATTGTAAGGTTGCTGAAAGAGGATGGTGAAGTGGTTGCAATGACTGGTGATGGAGTAAATGATGCACCAGCATTGAAGCTTGCTGATATTGGAATAGCTATGGGCATTGCTGGAACCGAGGTTTGTGTTTTTATCTCAATTCAAGTCTCTTAGGAGTGATTTTTTTTTTTTTTAAAATTAAAGCACATGATTCAAGTCTTGCTATGTTTTTCTCCCTTGTGTGGATGAAGATAGATTTCTTCCTTTCTTCTGCTTTGTCTTGCTACTTAAGCCTTTATCTCAGGCAAAAGTTCGTACCAGCGTCCAGGCCAAAGTTCACCAACATTTACTTCTTTGAAATCATGGTTCGAGGCTTTTAGCTATGATTCCTTATTGTTTTCATCCAACCTTTTGCCTACTTTACCAGGTTGCAAAAGAAGCCTCTGACATGGTGCTGGCAGATGACAATTTCAGTACTATAGTTTCTGCTGTGGCTGAAGGACGATCAATTTATAATAACATGAAAGCTTTCATTAGGTACCACTTCTATTAGTATTTTTTTTTTTTTTTTGGTTTCATGCACTCATCTCATATACTGTCACATCATTGGAGGATAAGTTTGAAGTTGTTTAATGGTGGTAAAATGAGCTATTAGTAAAACGATTTTGTCATCAGTTGACTATTTGCACATGGGATTTAGTGCTTTCAAGCTATAAAAGAAATGATCAGTGTGACTGCTAGTGATTACATTTTAACAATTTCTGAGAATTGCTGAAACCTTAGGAGGCTCCTTGTCATCTTGTGATGTGTCCCAAGTCCCCTATCGAGTTTCATTTGCAAATGACCACTGTGCTTGTCTTGGAGCTTAGTCATGCCATTCTTTGTCTCTCTTCTGATAATACATGAAGGTGCATGGGTGCAGGCTGTTGTTTATACTCCCTTCTTTCCATTTCCTTTTTGGTTTGTCCCAAAATATCCGTTCCCTTTCTAAATCTATTAAAGAATAATTGTGAACTTGTACTATCCTAGCCAAGTAACATGCTCTACTGGGGAGGAGATTGTAAGCTAATGTGGTATTTCTAAGGTCAAGGAATCGTGGGGGTAACAGTGATGTTTTGTCACTAAATTCTAAATATTACATCTAGCCAAATCGAGACAATAAATACGAGATGAAGCGGGTACCTTTTTGGTCTTTAATTTATTCTTTCCATGCAATGACAGGTATATGATATCGTCAAATATTGGCGAGGTTGCATCAATTTTCCTCACAGCTGCTCTGGGAATTCCGGAAGGTCTTATCCCTGTTCAGCTTCTGTGGGTCAACCTTGTTACTGATGGCCCCCCAGCCACGGCTTTGGGATTCAATCCCCCTGACAAAGATATAATGAAGAAAGCTCCACGAAGGAGTGACGACTCCTTAATCAATGCTTGGACTCTATTCCGCTACCTAGTAAGTGATCTGCCTTTCTGTTCCCAGTAATCCACTGTGAGTGGTGAATCTGGAGGGTCCCACACTAATTTGACTGCCTGTAGTTTATACTCCGTATTAATTAGTTTTTACTTTAATGCAGGTGATTGGACTTTATGTTGGGTTGGCAACTGTAGGTATTTTCATCATTTGGTACACCCACGGATCATTCATGGGTGTTGACCTTAGCCAAGATGGTCACAGTCTAGTGACCTATTCTCAGCTTGCAAATTGGGGTCAATGCCGTTCATGGGAGAATTTCACAGCTTCACCTTTCACGGCTGGAGCTCAAACGTTCACATTTGATGCAAATCCTTGTGACTACTTCGAATCTGGGAAAATCAAAGCTATGACCTTATCCCTTTCCGTGTTGGTTGCCATTGAGATGTTTAATTCTCTAAATGCTCTTTCTGAAGATGGCAGCCTAGTGACTATGCCTCCATGGGTTAACCCATGGCTGCTTCTAGCTATGTCTATATCCTTTGGCCTGCATTTCATGATCCTATATGTGCCGTTCTTTGCCAAAGTGTTTGGCATTGTTCCTCTCAGCTTGAACGAATGGCTGCTCGTGTTGCTTTGTTCTCTTCCAGTTATTTTAATTGACGAAATTCTTAAGTTCATTGGACGGTGTACTTCTGGAATGCAGAGATCACAATCAGGAAGAATTCCTAAAACCAAGGCAGAGTGAGAAAAAATGTTTCTATCAGCAGAGACTTACCCTATTGGATGTTTTAAGGTCTGTACTCTGTCGTGGAACTTCAATCTCAGTTTCCCTTGATTTTTTTTTGCTAATTTGGCACTTTATTGGGTTGATTTTCAACCCGAATATTTTATTGGATCCTAAGTAGAACAAATGTAGAAGAACTATTCATAGAAGAACTCGCTGAGGAGAAAACATGGTTGCATTTGATTTCTTCCGACCTAACATTGAGAATATTGTGGCAGATTAAGATGTTGTTGGACCGCTACCGGTAGTCTGTATTGAATTTTAACATTTAACAAGCAATGCAATCAGTAAAATTTCAGCATCAGTAATCAGTTGTGATTTGTGTTTCGTTCATGGATTTTTGGAGTGCTGTTTTATGATTGAGTTTTCTTACGACATTTTATTTTCATTCTTTATAATTTTTCTCATCCCGTTGCCTTGGTTTTGGTATCGATGAAATGTATTTGCCATATTGTGTTGCTTCTCTTTGCGAGGAGAACAAATTCACTTGTATTGATGTAATATTGTTGTGAATCTCAACCTCTGTTTTTAACCGAGGCATAAATTAGGTAGTGAATAGCCGTCTTGTGATAATACTATCAGAGGTAATTAGACCTATATGAGAATTAAATTGGGGACTTTATACTTGAGTCGATGAGTGAAGGAGTAAAAGGAAAAGGTCTATAGTTAATTGGACCAGTTTCACAAAATGTGACCATAAGACGGAGTGTCAAAAGCCTAATTGTTAGTCAATAGTATGCAGAAAGCGAGAACCAAATTTTTCAGCAATTTCAGCTGAACAAGATAACAATTTAGTAGGCTTCACTAGTGAAGCCGGTTCGGTAGCATCACATTTTGTTGTGACACGTTCTTGACACGGTTTTACTTGATAAAAGTGATACGTGTAGTTGTGCTCCATCTCCTACGAGGTTTGAGATCTGGTTCAGCAACCGTTGTAGCTCCATTTTGTGTTTTGTCACCCTGGCTAGACTGAATTGTCATTTTTACAGAAGCTTTGCGATCGATTGTTTGAACATTCTGTACTAATGATTTCACTGATATGTTTGATCTGGACATTTCCTGGCTTTTGTTGTTCACGCTAACCTGTGAAATCGTTGTTCTCGTCTTTTCCACTGTTGATTTGACAAAGACTTTCGCTGTAGTCGTTCCCTTGTTGCTTTTTTCGGGGCTTTGTGGACAACTTTTCGCTTTAGGTTTTGTTGGTTCCATGTTATTGACTGCGCTTAATTTTGTGCACATTTTCTTCTGTGTGGCTGATTCCTTACTTTGGATCACTGGTTTTGTGGAACTTTTCTGTATTGTTTTTGTTGTTGATTGCACGTTCTTTGATTCTGCCCCTGTTTGTGCTATGGTGTTCTTCACGTGCTTAACTTTAGTAACTTGAGGAAGGCAAAAACCAAAATAAACTTTAGTATAATGTCTGAATTAATGACATTTTATATGGGAAGGGTCGATCTAGGGTAGCCGATAAAAAAGCAGTTTGTTGCTTTGCCGATTAAAAATTCTAGGGGTGAGGTTGATACAAAATGGATCATTAACTCCTCCTTTTTTAGTACTCGTATTTTTTAATAGCCAGAAGGCGAAGGAGTTGATGAGTAGCATCGAGCAATAAGAATTTCCGCTAAATAATATGGAATGTCCCTTAGCAATAAAGAACTGTAAAAACAAAAAATGAAAAAACGGATATAGATAGACGATGAAGATATAAGGCCTAACCCTTCCGTTGAGGGAGAGCTTAGAGGTATATGCCACAAAATAAAGAATATTCACCTGAAACTCCAGTCGGTGTGGTATCGGCTTCTTTAAAGATGGCTAGAGCCGTTGCTTGGTCAACTAGTTGCTGCATCTTAAGCTCAAGCATTTGATTTTTCACATCAAGTCCCGGTGAACTTGACGGAGGAGGGTGCAGTTTAACCTCATCTGCCTCTGGTTTCTCCTTTTGAATTGAGCCTTGGATCGAATTAGCCCCCGGCCCCAATGAATTCATCTCATTCCTCAGTGCATTGCAAATGCTTGTCAAGCTAGCTACCGATAGCTCCAGTTGCTGGAGGCTTAACCGGTTTGACTCGGCAACCCTATGAATTTCCCTTAAAGTGACGCGTTCATTCTCTAATTTCCCTTCATCTACCTTGATGCCGCTTCTCATCTTCTGCGTCATTCCTGGTCAATATATAACTATAACACATACATAAAGAGTAAATATGTCGTCGAAAAAAGAAGAATCAGATAACTATAGAAACCAAATAAGCATACTATTATGTGGTTTATCTGCAAATGGCGACCGGAAAGTTATGTGCTAGAAATTATTTTTGTTTTCGGAATTCTGATGTAGATTAGAAACAATAATCAGAATGCATAAATTGCTGTTTTGACATTCTTGTATAAATAGTTGGGCTTTTCAACATTTGATCAAGTAAAGTTTTCGATTATTCTGACTCGTTCGTTATTAAGCTATATTCAAATTCGCAGGCCAAACGGCCGTGTCGCCGGCTAGCATTAGAGGAATTACTGATTTTTTTGCAAATTGACTAAAACTTCTATTAATTAATTTTATGTTAATCACATTTAATAAAACGACTAAATGGCAAACATGGGAGCAACTATAGTTTATAGCCTTCAGGTTGACATTGAATACTGATAAAATGTAACCGGGTCAAAGCCACCAAGATTATTCACAAATTCTCATTATAGACGGACACTATCCGTCTATACGTATAGACGGATACCATTTCTTCTCACAAAATACCCATTTGCCATAAAGTGGGAAGCACATGGGGGGTGCCCCACTTTGTCCCCCTACCCGTTTTATTAGAGGTCTTTACCCGTTTATACGCCCCACCCGTCTATACCAAGACCTATTGTTATTAGTCAAGCTAATGTAGATTAGGCATTTCATACGTTGAATTTGTAAAGGTTCAAAATCTAGGCTGAATTGTATCGGATTTTTACTCTACCGATACGAGATAGCGCCCGAGATATCACCGTGATCCGTCCGCGACGGCCGATTAAGTACCGATTATACCGCTACCGTGGCTACGACCGATACCGAGATTTAAAACCATTTTTGTACTTTTTGTTATACGAGATTCGAACTCAGGTTATGAGTAACACTTCTCATGACTTTACCGACTTTAGGAGTTGATGTTTGACTAAACTCGAGTTGAATAATGTACCTAAAATACATAGGTTCAATACTTGAATTATTATTTTCTAATTATATATCACCAATTAATCCTTGTGATTTTATTTAATTTTACAAAAATCCACATTTTGTGATCACCTCTCTTGCCTCCTTAATATCCTCACCTCCATCCTTTGTCCCTAACTCTACGTACTCCCTCCCATGCTCTCTTCTCTGTCATATCCCTCTAATTATTCTCGAAACTATTACACAAATGTCATTTCTCGTCTTCAAATCATCTTCTTCTTTTTCTTCGATCATAATAAGAATAAGAATAAGAATAATCGAGACCTTAATTGGGGAAGGCGATAATAATGGAGGAAAGCTTAGACGAAGCAGTGAAAATAATCTCGAAATGGGAGAACTACGAGGCCTCCTCCGACTACTGCCCCAACACCTCCCTTTTCAACTACCATAGCCGCGAAGAAGTCCTCGAGTTTATGCGCGCAGTTAAAGACCTTCAGGGCGCCCTTCAGTTCCTCACCTCTGCCAACTCCGCTAACACCACCTCTAATAAGAAAATCGTTTCTGGTCAGAACCTGTTGCGCATGTCCAGGAAGCGCCTCAGCCGCGAGTTTTTCTCCCTTCTTAAGACTAACAAGGACCAATTATACTCTAAATATGATCATACTTGCTTTTCTGACGACCATAATAATAATAATGATGATGATGATGATGCTACTTCAAAAGACGCCTCAGTTATGGCCGACCTCAAATTGATTGCAGATTGCATGATGAGCGCTGGATTTACCAAAAAATGCTTGAAAGTTTACAGACTTGCGAGAAAATCGTTTGTGGAGGATGCAGTTCTAAAGCTTGGAGTTCGTAAGCTGAAGAAATCGCAGGTTGTTAAAATGGATTGGGATACAATTGAAGCGAAAATGAATAACTGGATGAGTTCTGTTAGATACGCGGTGATGCACATATTTTCTGGTGAAAAGATTGTTTGTGATTATCTTTTTTCGACATGTTCTCAACCGTCTCTTGTCACCGAATCTATTTTCTCTGATGTTTGCAAAGATTCTGCGTTGCTTCTGTTTCGGATTCCAGGGAAACTTGCCAAGCATTCTAAGAAATCTCCGGATAAACTGTTCAAATTTCTCGAACTGTACGAAACCATTGCAGAGCTGTCATCTGAAGTTGATCGAATCTTTGCTTCAGAGTTAACCTCATCTGTTCGAGCACAGGCGAGATCATCCGCTAGTCGTATCACTGAAGCCGTCAGAACAACGCTGGCCGATTTTGAAGCGTCAATTCAGAAAGACAATTCCAAGAACATCGTCCCAGGAGGCGGGGTCCACCAACTAACACGCCACGTCATGACTTACTTTTCCAATTTAATTCACCACACTGCGGCGTTGGATAAAATCTTGGCTGATTATCCTGCGAGTTTACAGTCGCCGTTACCTGAGAGTTACTTCGAAGGCGAAACAACCACGTCTCCAGTCGCCTTGCATTTCGCGTGGTTAATTTTAGTTTTACTCTGTAAACTAGACGCGAAATCTGAGCTCTACAAGGACGTGTCACTGTCGTATCTATTCCTGGCGAATAATTTACAGTACGTGGTGAAAAAAGTCAGGGGAACGAAACTATTTACCGTGCTGGGTGAAAAATGGGTGACCAAACACGGCGCTAAGGTCTCACAATACGCAGCGAATTACGAGAGGAACGGTTGGGGAAGAGTGATCGCGGCATTGCCATGTGATCTAACAGTGGAAATTCCACTGGATAAAGTAAAGGAGAGTTTTAAGAGATTTAATTCGGAGTTTGAGGAGGAGTATCGCAAACAAGTCGACTGGGTCGTACAGGATCCAAAACTACGAGAAGAGATAAAGTCGTCGATAAGGAAAAAGGTAGACGCCAGATATCGGAAGGTGTACGAGAAATATAGGATATTGTTGGCTAAGAATAGGGAGCGAGGGAAGATTGAGTCAGTCGTCAAGTTTACTCCCGAAGATTTGGAGAATTACTTGTCCGACCTCTTGGATGGTCCTGACGCTGACGATCCCGTCTCATGTGCTGCTGCAGAAATGTCGTCTGAAGGTGGGTCGGAGGCTCCAGGCTTGCAACGACGTCGTAGGCGTCTTCTTCTCCTCATCCGTCAACAGTGAAGTGATGGGATTATTTTCCAATAGCGATGTTTGCACATTGACTTTAATTTATGTTTATATACTCGTATTTGTGTTGTTTGGTTTTGAGTTTTAAAACCATTATGCTAACTACTATGCTTTTTATTAGATGTCTCATAAGGGCAATTTTGATGCTTACGGGAATCGAACTCAGGTCATAAATATCACATCTCCTGATTTTATTAACTAAGTTAGTTGACATATGCGTTTAGTCTTCGTATGTAGTGTGTTGTATAAAATCTTTTTAAAGAGTTTGTTTAGTAGAGAATGTTCACAAAGATTATTGGGGTTTTATATTTAAGTTTCTGCTTAATAGTGAAGCCCATTAGACCAATAGTTATTTTCGAGCTCCGTAGTTAGCAGCTTTAAGGCCCATAACTATGAACAACGTCCCTTCTTCATCAAGGTGGGCTGAAACTTGAAAGTCATTGGTTTTCACTCTCTTTCCTCATCCGAAAGGATGAGATAGGTTAGTCGTACTCGAGAGAATCAACTTAGTTTTCTTTTCTAAATAAAAATAAAATAATTCGAATGCCCTTTAGGCTGAAGTTTCATTTGTGAGATTTTGGAGAGTAGTTCAATCAAAACCAATGATGAATTAAGTCTCAATCGTGAAATTATGACATTGCATCCGTAACAGGGAAATCGTATTGTTAACATACACAAAATTAGGTTTGAGTCGAATTATTTTCAAGAATCATTCAATGGTTGTTAATTGTCATTAATAATGTAAATGAATAGTCTGATATAGCAGTATATTGTGCTAAAATTGTACTGTTGGGGAAATGCTCTGTACGCATTATTGTAGTATTAACCAGTTTTTGTGGTAACGCAACCACTTTTGGTAGCACCATAGAAATGGTACCTATATTGAGGTTTTTTAATGTAAAGATAAATATAACCGACGAGTATGATGTTTACAGATACAAACTCAGTTTTATGATACCATCCCTCATAATTTTACCAATTAAAAGAGCAAACACTCTGTCTCGGTCTATTAATGTACCTAATGAATGTTGTAATCTAATCTTGTTGCCAAACATTTCAGATGAATAATTGCAAATCCGTAGTTTTTCGTTTCTTTGAATCTGTCGTGGTCCATCTTCTAATCAAATTTACGTGATGGTACATGCAATTCCATATCTTCTATATCTATATATAAAAGTTGAATTATTTAAACTCTTTTGATTGACCCTTTAAAATTAGGAAGTCAAATGACTTTTTAACTCCCTACCCTACCAGTAAAAAACTCCACCAATTTCTTATTTTATTTTAAAAAGTTTACAATATACAATTCCTTTTATATGACCTTTAACTCTACATTATGTATATGTATATTTTATATATAGCCAATTTCATAGTTTAGAAAGTTTACAATATCCATTTGTTATTTAATAATAATAATAATTAAAAAAGAATTTCATTTGTGAACCCAAATTATAGATTTTATATATTTAGAATAAGTAAATACTTTATGTCTCTCAATTTATTTTTATTTATCAATTTATAATTAATTAAATTTAAAAAGTAAACCCGCACATTTTTTTTCCACGGATATAAAACTAGTTTAATTAGATAGTCATCATTTACAAATTTTTCTTTTCTTACATGCATTAATTAAAAGTTGTTTTTTTGGGTGGGCACATGCATTAAAACAATTAGCTGAACAATGAATTTATCTCATAATGCAAATTTATTTCATCATTGAATAATTACCATAGTGTAATAAGTGCACTATCTGTTACCACTTTTCCTACCTGCTTTTATAAATGACACCTATTTTTGAGAACCATGTTACCATTCCTTAGGAGAAAAAGGAACATACATCGGATGTACTACCTCTAACTTTTTTTATTTTTTGAGCATATATGTA
>LHUT01002302.1:0-16586 GCA_001412135.1 Silene latifolia subsp. alba
TTTAATAAAGTTGTTTTGGATTGTTGTTTTTGATATACTAACCTCGGGCAACCGAGATGGTAACAGCCTCTCATGTTAGGGTAGTCCCTGGTAAGGTACCTTGATATGAGAGAGAAACAAACACCAACAAAGGGATTCATTTGCTTTGATTCTCTTTCACTTTCCTGAATACCCTCAATCAAGCGCCCCCTAAGGCTATCTGGTAGCAGTTAATAAGATTACCTTGTAAAATAACCAAAAAATCAAAATGCAACCAGCCTAGTCAGTGGCGAGCCGACTAATTCACCGACAAATTTGTCGGAATAAAACTAAGGGTCACGTAAATAAGTATTGTAATAGAATATAAAATAGAAATCAATCATATACGAAGTATATTAAAAGTATACTTATCTTGTACAATTTGAAATATCCTAAATTATTTAGGGTTTACGGAGTTTGTTTGAACCCGAATTCCAAACATAACAATTCAAAAGACAGATTGTACTAGAGCTATATAGACCAAACAGTCAAAATAACCATGTCTAATTGTCTACCCAATTTATCAAAACAAACTTCCTAACCACAGAACTAAACACCAAATCTAAATTAGTCGTCAATCAAAACTATGCAAGCAAAGAATGAACCACAATTTATACACCTTCCCATGATAATTATATCTCCCATATCCTTCAACACCATACACCTCTTATGTTCTCCTCTCATTTCCCTTCTCTAACCAAACGCTCACCTTATCAAATATCAATCCAACACACACATAGTCACATACACAACACAAACACACACCTTATTATCCATTAACCAACAACAAATACACTACTCCACTAATCTATCAACTTCCTTAATTTATTCACTAAATTAATCGCGCAAATTCCTCTTCCTTCGATGTTCTCTTCGATTCTCGATGCTTCGCTGTAGATTTCTATGGCCTCTTCTCCATCAACTCTCTCAGGTACTAATTCAATCATCTTCTTCGCAAATTCCGTAATCTTCTTGTTTTACTCGATTTTTTGAGGTTTTTTTGGTCGATTATGCGAATTCTGTCGTAATTCTCGTAATTGAATGGTGATATGTTGATATGTGTGTTGAATTGTTGAATTTTGTGTAGTTTCGGTTGAATGCGTGAGCGTTTGTAAGCTAAAACCATGGCGAGGCGGCGGCGGTGGTGGTGGAGGAGATTGTAGCGTGTATTCTTGTGCGTGGAAGGCGCCTAGGGTTCTTACTGGTTCTTTGGCGAGTACTACGCAGTGTTCGTTGTCGTCTTCGTCTTCGTTGTTCTCGAGTGGTCAGAAAATTAATCGGTATAGATATGTAAGTGAACTTGTTTTATGACATTTTGAGGTGGTGATATTGATTCTGATGCTAGGAAATGGTGTGGTTATAATGTTAGTTTTTCTTTTGGTTCAATTCGAAAGTTTTGTTGTAGTAATTGATTGTGAAAAATGTTGTAGTAATTGATTGAGTAATTCGAAAGTTTTGTTGTAGTAACTGATTGAGAAAAAATGTTGTTTAATAAAAATGAAATTGATATTTGAAGTAGATGTTTTTGGAGCGATAGTTGGAATGTGATACTAGAATTGGGAAGGTGAATGGATACATAAGCATAGTTGCCGGTAGTTAGTTAGAAGGTTGATGAACATTTGTTTAGTTCTGAGTAAGACGGAAATGAAATTGATATTGAAATATAGTCCGTATGTTTTAGGAGTGATAGTTGGAATGTTATACTAGAATTGGGAAACTTTAATGGGATATAGAAGCGTAGTTGCCGTAGTTAGTTAGAAGGTTGATGAAGATTTAGTTTCATTTGGAGTAGTATTGTGAAGAATTCGGCATGTTGTTTGAGATTATTCCATTGTGAGAATGTGATACATTTTTCATTTTTACCTACAAATCAACTCAGCTAGAAATGTAATATAGCCGATGCAAGGATTTGTTTGTTCTTTTGCTACGTATTGACGTTATTGGTGAAGGCAGAAAATATAATTAGAAGTACCCATTGCTTTGGCTCACAATGAAGCTAGAAAACAACTATTGCCAAAAGTATAACCGAAAGAATGTGTAGTCCCTGAAGAGATGCGGGAATTATGCAACAAAAGATACCTAACAGGACACATTTCTATAATTGCTTGCCCTATTATCTACTAACCAGGTCATGAAATTTAATGGTAAGAAATCTACTATGGAAACAAGACACCCTCACTGCTTTTCTACATCTATGATCAACAATTAAAGAAGGAATATATGCTTCCTTGTCCAAAGGTAGTTATTCCTACGCATGGCACACTGCATGCAACTCTAAAGATTGTCATAAATGTTTATTCTACCTAGGATCATAGTCCGACAAAAGCCACTTTAGATGGAGATTCAGATTTCCTAATTTGTTTCATCACCAATCCATAGTTAGTAGAATTGGCCTGGTGAGAGATGTCATTAAATATTTAAAAGTAAAATCACTTGAACGATATTCAATATCCAAATTGTCAATTGAACGATATTCAATATCGAAAGTAAGACCTTATCTCATCTATCTTCTACTCATAAGAAGACCATTTCAAACGGAGATCCGATGAATGCCCGGTCAACTCGTAGATAATTTAGACAGTGGCATTTTATAATATATGAAGACAACATCGGGAGTGTGCAGACCAAACATTATTTCCCGAAGGGAGCTATGTCTTCTAAGTTCTGTCTACGAAAGTATGAGATAATGTTGTCCACTATTCAGCCGTGTGTTTACTTCTGGACTCTGAAAAAATAGCCTGAAAATTTGTATCGGGCTATTTTTTCTTGATATTGTTCTATTATAGTATATTCGGAAACAGCCTCTTTGTGTTGCTAACACAAGGGTAAGGCTGCGTACATTCGACCCCNNGGCTGCGTACATCCGACCCCCCCTTACCCCGTAATTTGCGGGAGCCATTGAGGCACTGGGGTAATGTTGTTGTATTGTTCTATTATAGTATGAAATTTGCTAACAAAGGGCTTTACGCTTTCGTATCTCTACTTGTTAGAAACATAAATGTTTTGCACTTTTGTTATTTTTTGTTTACTTCCATCCTTTTCTGTTTTTTTGCTTGCAGCCTCTTGCAAGTTGCTATAACTTTTATTATTCAATATAATGTTAGATTACACCGCTATTGACTATGTGTTTGCTATTTTAACCAGAGATCGAGGGTTGGAGGCAGTGATTGGTGCGGGGATTTCTGCTTCAAGGATTTGAGTCAGATCTTTAGTTTTAGCTTGGAAGGTCTTAGTTCTAAAAGATGGAAATGCGAGTGTTCTTCATCTTCTGATTCAGGCTCTTTTGATGATATTTCGGCTGAATATTTGTGGGAGGTATGCATAAAACACAAACCTAATTTATATTAGTGATAACATTTCTTCGTCAAGGGATAGAGGTGATATGATTACATAGTGATTCGTTAGTCCGTAAACACACTTTGCTGGTGAGACCCTCAAAATTTCGCATTCCTTATTAATTTTCGAAATTGTTGTCTCAAAAGAAGTGATCGTCATGAAAGGAAAGAGTAAATACTAATTCATGTTTGGCATTGATGCGAATCACGTAGAAGGATTGGAGTTTGCAGCGGAAAACCAAATAACAAAGAATAAGTTTGATGATTGATTAACAACCGTTAATAAATTAACAAAGGAAAAAGATGAACCGTTTTTGTGCAAACTCAACCAAGTTCTAAAGTTGAACAACCGTTCAAGGGGATTAAATTCTCAATTCAGTAATTCAAGTCTATACAATGCATAAAGGCTAAAGCCTTCCTTAAAGGAATAGCCTACTAGGATTAGGAAACTTAGAAATAACCTACTCGGCTTAAGAAACTAGTTTTTCACCTATTAGAGTTAGAAAACTAAAAATTAAACAAAGGAAAGAAATCTATCGTTTAAAACCGTCCTGGACGCGCCCCAACAGTTCCTCGCGCCCGTAATCTGGTTCCTCAGCCCAAATTCGTCTTCAGATCGCGACTCCTTTTCCATACTGAGTTCACAATCCAATTCGCTTCGGCTTGGATTCTCCTCCATTGATACACCTCGAACGTAGTCTATAACAAAGCAATGTCTCCCTTCAATTAAAGGACTATACATCTATATGTTTATTATAACTTCTTCTCTGTTCCTTTTGGAACAGTCTTTTTTTTTTTATGATGTCTGTCATTAGCTTGGTCTAAATATTTTATGTTCTACTTTCTAATTGCTCTCAGGATCTTTTACCCGCCATTTCGTACCTGCCTGTTGGTGAACTCAATCTGGTTCAGAAAGCTCTCAAGGTATAAGTTATGAGTTAGTTCCCTTGGTCACCGACGAATAATTTATTTCGAATTGCTGGTTTGAAGTCCTATAGTTGGTTTCTACAGCTAGCTTTTGATGCTCATAATGGTCAAAAGAGGCGGAGTGGAGAGCCCTTCATCATCCATCCAGTTGAAGTTGCACGCATACTAGGCGAACTTGTAAGCTGGCACAAGCTTTTATTTTTTCTCATTTTATTTTGCGAGGCTGTTTTATAGATTGTGGTTATGATCCTAGGAATTGGATTGGGAGTCTATTGCGGCTGGATTACTTCATGATACAGTTGAAGATACAAATGTTGTCACTTTTGAAAGAATTGAGAAGGACTTTGGTTGCACTGTTCGTCGTATTGTAGAAGGGGAGACCAAGGTGCATCTAACAGTTCACAGCGACTTATAATAATCAATATTTGATTGTGGTAAAAGTGCAAAGCTACTGTATCAATATGTATTTGTCTCTTATTTCAGTTTTTGTACGATCATCTTATATTCAGGTATCAAAGCTGGGGAAGTTGAAATACAAGAATAAATCCAGTTGTGATGTCAAAGCTGATGATTTAAGGCAGATGTTCCTGGCAATGACTGAAGAGGTGATGGACACCATTTACTTGTAGCTCTAACTTTCAAAGTGTATTTCATTAACTAATAGTTGAATCTTCTGCTTCAGGTTCGCGTCATTATTGTCAAATTAGCCGATAGATTGCACAATATGCGCACACTTTCACACATGCCTGCTCATAAGCAGGTAATGTGATAGTTTGGTTAGTGGGTTGGATACTTTCTATGTGTATTTTCTGTAATCATTAACATTTTTATTATATCTAGGCAAGTATAGCTCTGGAGACGCTGCAGGTGTTTGCCCCTCTGGCAAAGCTGCTAGGAATGTACCAGATTAAGGTATGTGTAGATTCAAAATCTCTGTCATTTTGTAGCTGTTTGTTAGCCACAATTTGACTTGTTTAATACGGAGTACTTTAATGTGCATCATCTTGCCTCTACTTATTGAACTCACTATTACAGTAGAGCCTCGTTTGGCCTTCCTGTGTTAGCTACTAGGCTACCTAATTAACTAATTACGGATATATCCCTTGCAAGACTCTAGTGTGCATACAAGTTTCTCATCCTTGAAATTTGGCAAAACCTCGATTAGTATGTTTCCCACCTGCTTGAAATTATAGGTTAAATTCTTATCAAACTCTGGTCAATTTGTGTGCTTATATACCATATGTGTCATTTTATTTCAGCCATCTTTTGTTCCTTGGTTCCTTTTCTGTGAATCACAATAGTTTCTACCCTTGAGTTTTATGTACAATAGTTGCTACCCTTGAGTTTAGAGATTATCTTACAAGGAATGTCATTTTCTGGAGATAATATGTAAAATATTCATGCATTCAAGTTCTATTCCTCGTGTTATCTGCGATGGTTCTTTCTGCGTACTAAACTTATGAGTGGAGTAAAAGTGTGTCTTATGATAGATATATTGGGATTTTATCGAATTAAATATGTTCTGAAGCTTGTCTCTGTTTTTCATGTTGTTTTTCAGCTTGATTTTTCTATCTTATCTGTGGCCTTTATGTATATATATGTGGCTCTATTTAAACTAATACTGAGCACTGTCCATTTTGTCGATTTGAGTCTAAAAGCATAATAGATGTCTTTAGAAAGGAATGTATCAGGAAGTGGGAAATTAGGAAAACAAGTCATGAGATGAATGGTGAGCTTTGTTTTCTAGCGTCGGTTGAAATTTTGCTATCAACAAGGCCATTTGTATAGGCTACTAGTAAATATCGTTTAAAAAATAATCCCTCCTATTCTATTTGTTGTTCCCTCTTTCCTTTTCCATTCAATTCAGGTTTTGTTCCCCCTTTCCTTTTTTGGACAACTTTGTGGTCCAAAATCAATTTGATGTGGGTTTATGTGTATTGTATGATCCAAATTGATTACCTTATTTCTTATGCCCAAAAGAAAGGAGAACAACAAAGAGAATAGGAGGGAGTATTTGTCAAAGACAACAATGATAGCCCAGAACAGGAGTAGAGGCGCTGTATGCAACAGAAATGGCACATGCTCATACCATTTCCAGTTTGCTGCTGATAAAGCCACAGAATTCCCCTGTTCAACGAAAACAATGTCATCAGTGATTTCAAAAGAACCATCTTAACAAATAACTCCGACCCAATTATTTATTACAGAAAGCGCTTCATTTTATGAGTCCATTCCCTAGCTAAAAGATAGATTGTAAAAGGCTAAAAATGTCAGTCTCCTCCAACAAGGCTCCTAGATGCTATTCAGTTTGAGCTTTAGGCAAATACATACACATCACACATATTTGTTCCATCGATGTAGCAAAACCATGGAAATGTAGCTAAACCATGCCAAACAGATACAACAATCTACTCCCTCTGTCCCAGTCTATAGTTTACACTTTCCTTTTTACCTTAATAATCGTGTATAAAGCAAGTGTTAGCTATGTAGTGGGACGAAGGGAGTAGTTTCTTAAATATCCATCACCAACTGTCTGCCAATGGATCATGATGACTCAGAAAGCAAGTAACAACAGAACAAGATTACAACAATGAGCAGCAAACATAAAATATTATGTACTTAGAAGTAATAAGACACATTACATACTTAGATGCCTGCTCGTAACTAAAGAACTTGACAGCTGAATTTGGAACAATACGGGCACAGTTTGTACCGTTGCCTTTGAACAGACCACGGAGTCCTTCCGTCTGCCAAATATATTTCAAACCCTGTATAGTTCCATTGTATTTGATGCTGTGAGGATTCTGAACCTGAGAATCACAACAAAAGAAACATAATGTAAAATGAAATACTACTCACCATCAAAACAGCTAACAAAGTGAAATTCAACAAAAGTCAAAAATATGAGGAAGTAGCTAGCATTTATGGGATCAGTATTGAGTTTCAAAAGGAGCCCACCAGTTACTAAATCTAAAATACAAATGTGGGCAAAACATGATTCTTATTCCAAACATTTATATGTGACGAGTATGATACGAATAATACAGAACTTGCCATATATATTGCCAGAAAGGACAAGATGTCAGCAGCAACAAACCAACTCATCACAAAAGGAGAGCTGACAGGGCAACAGTCACCAGGGAGAGGAACCTATGAGGTTCTAGAAGACCATGTGGACACGTCAGGGAATGTGGAAATGATTTACCAGCTAGAACTAGAGCATATCTTCTATTTAGTCTGTACTGCAGTTGTCCTTACCATTACAGCTCATAGTTGTACTAGACCTAGCATTAGCCGCTGCAATTTTAGCTATAAATAAGCTCTCTTAGTGGATAGGAGGATATGTCATCAATTGTATTCTCAATTTCTCATTTCCCAATCATAATATCAATCTTTCAGTCCCCTTAAATCTTCTCGGAGTTTTTTCCCATTTCAGTTATCCTCTGAGTTATATTACTGCATTCCCATAATTTGTCCTTAACATAGGACTACCCCTGTTTTGGACTACCTATGTAGTCAGAATTGAAAAGGAATAAGGACATCCCTAACGTATAACCTCTGCAAAAAAAAAAATATGGAGTAGATTACTTGGCGAAAACTGAAAGACTTCTACACTTCAGATTCTTGTTCCAGCAATCAGAGTCTTGCTGCTCTAAATGCCAACAAGGGAAATTATTTGGTGTATTCACCAGCCCTAAACAAAGGCTTCTTCCTGTAAATAACCCAATCGTCCTCATTACAGACTAATGCAAGATACCTCTTCACGTAGTAATCACGCCCGTGAAATTGAAAAAAGTGAAAGCCTTCAACAAACTACGAGACTTCACTATCATCTATATCTGTATAACTACAATTGAATAGCACTTTCAGCCCATAAATAAATAAGTAGCCTAGTGTTCATTCAAAGAATGGCATATCATCTATTTGCAAAATCTAATTCAATCAGACACCAAATGGCTGTGCATCAATTAGTTCTAGGGACATTCCTTACATCCTCTAGCTGATACACTGGTAAGATATGAAGATTCAGTCAAGCGATAGACCATTATTGATTTAAAGAAAGACGGGAACTTTTGCCAAAACAAAAAAGCATCAGCCACAAAACAGTTGACCATAAGTTTACACTCTCAACTCTATATCCCCCTGGCTTATGAACACATGAAGGTGTAACAACAATCTCCAGCAAAAATTCTTTTCACTCTCTATAATAAAAAGCCTTTTAGAATCTTCAATTAAAATATGCAAAGCATCTTTTATTATAGAATAGGGTTCGAAAGTGGTTGCATATAAGTCTCACTAAAGTAGCTTGAGGGTTCGAAAGTGGTTGCATATAAGTCTCACTAAAGTAGCTTGAAAGTGCTTTACAAAAATAGTAGACGATTACTAGAACCTAGAAGTTACATGACTAAGGCCATGTTCTTTTGGACTTAAAGTCACCTCTTTAAGTTAATTTCAGCAAAATTAAGTTAAGTTCAGAAAAATTAAGTGAAGTTCAGCAACTTTAAGTCCAAAAGAACAGGGCCTAAATAACTCTCCCTCTTATACCTTNGTTGTGGTGTTTTTTTTTTTATCTGGATGTACATAACTGTGCTGGAATATGAAATGCATGATTGTTTTGCTTTTTTGAACGGAGCATGATTTTGCAACACACTGTGTGTTTGCTCAAGGGCCTCCTTGGATGCCATAAACAGGTGCCTTTGAAGCACTGGGCTAATGTTGCTTGTATTGATCCTAGTTTTTTCCATATCTGTCATGATATAGGCGCTTGCCTGAGTTTTCTGTTCTTACTTCCTCTGAAATCCTTATAACTGTCTTTCTCTTTTACTATGGAATCATAAGTTCTGAGCATTTGGTTGTTTCTTGTCTGGTGCTGCAGTCCGAACTTGAGAATCTATCGTTCATGTACACAAATACTCAGGACTATGAGAAGATCACTAAAAGGGTTGCTGAGCTTTATGAAGATCACAAAAAAGAATTGAATGAGGTGATTATTTCTACTGCTGCTTACTGTAGACATGAGAACTTATTCTATAACTTTGTAGAAATAACCAATGTAATCTATAACTCTGTTCTTGGTGAACCAGTTCAGCCTCCCTTTAGGTTCTCGACGACTCACGCGATATACATAATATCTATTTTATTGCTAGAATTCTGTTGGGAGTTGTAACTCTTGGAACTCTTGGAAAGTTATGATTATTTTGAAGGCTGCATGAGAAGTTGAGGAATATATTGTAATTATGACTTGTTTCATTCTTATTGTTCATAGTACACTTTTCCTTCTTTCCAGGCAAACAAGATTTTGGTGAAAAAAATTGAGGAGGACCAATTCTTAGAACTTGTTACTGTCAGAACTGAAGTGCGTGCTGTAACGAAGGAGCCATACAGGTCCAAGAGCTTTGTCTTTGTTGTACTGAAATTGCTGTTGTGTCAAATCTTCAACACGTTTTCAATTAGACCGATGTTATTTTGTGCTAAAAAAAATATTTCAGCGATGCGTTTTTTTTTAAAGTTGTGTTGCTAACATAGAGGTAGGGCTGCGTACATCCGACTCTCCCTTTACCCACAATAAAAAATTGATGCATGTTAGTTAAGTGGAGGAAATGATATCGCTGTAGATGAGAGGTCATGCTTCATGGAAATGCTCGTCTGTTTTGATTTTGTGTGCTCCATTTGACATTTAAACATTTCAATAGAATTGCCATAGTGTTCATGGTGCTAGAGCTATCATTTTTGTTGTATGGCAGATCCTCAGGGCTTTTTCTCATTATAGCCGAGTAGCTTTAAGATAGTAGAATCACTATTCACGTCTAATTGTTTGTATTCATGTGGGGTAATTAGCAATTTAGCACTCGCTCGATTCCATTGGGTTCTTTACATTTTCAAAGTTTCCAGACTTGACTTGTTAAGCGTAAAGAAACCGACGACGGGAAGCATGTAGCATAGTTATAGTTGCTATATTCAGCATGTTGATAGAGCATGACTGAAAATGACTTTTTTTCTGATTTTCTTTAATGCATTTTCCTCGTGTCTGTATTATTTTATTGAGCTTGTGTATTTTGTTTATGTAGCATCTATAAAGCTGTAACTAAAGCAAAAGTTTCAATCAGTGAGGTCAACCAGATTGCTCAGGTGTGTAGGATTGGTTTTAGGATGTTATCTTATATACAGGTCGCTAAATCAATTTAAGGAACCATTTATCTCTAACTATAGATTGCGGGTTACTTTCTTTTTTCAGCTCCGAGTTATAATAAAGCCAAAACCTTGCATTGGAATTGGCCCTCTATGCAATGCTGAACAGGTTAGTATCTGTATTTTTCTCAGTTGTACAAAAGCGTTTGCCCGACATATCGACTTATTTAGTATTTACTACTAAAAGATCTTCTTGCTCTGAATTATGCAGATATGCTATCATGCTCTTGGCCTTGTCCACAGTATATGGACTCCAATTCCTCGATCTGTGAGTCTTTTGATCTCTAGATGATAGGGCCTCTTTATCAAATTCAATGGAAGTTCCCTTGTCCTCACATTCGTTAATTTTCCTTCATCTTCATATAAAACAGGTGAAAGATTACATCGCTACCCCAAAGCCTAATGGCTACCAAAGTCTGCACACAACTGTCATTCCATTTCTTTACGAGAGCATGTTCCGTTTAGAAGTTCAGGTTACTCTCTAACTTTTACTTTTCTTCTGGACATGTCTTTCGCAAATTCGCATCACTTTCGATGTCGTCCATCATAATATCACGTTGACTGTGTGCGTGCTTATTGCTTCATCTGTCTCGTGTAAAGTGTCTCAAAGCTGACATTGCCGTCTGTAATTCTAGCTTGCATTTGCAAGATCTTTGTTTCTCACATTTATCTAGAGAATTGAAGGTCTTAGACTCTTAGCTGTTATAATGCCTGCAGTTCTCACGATACACTTCTTTACCTTTATTCTTTTACATTCTTTCATATTTTCAGATAAGAACAGAAGAAATGGATTTGATAGCTCAAAGAGGCATAGCGGCACACTATTGTGGGAGGGTGTTGACTGATGGTATGGCTGCACATTTGATGCCCAGATATTCAATAGGGAAATCAGCCTGTTTTAGAAACAACAATGTTGCTCTCAGGGTATTGATTATATTCTTTATTTTGATTTGTTATTAAAGATTTAAAGTACCTTTTTTTGTAGAATACTTTCATTATAAGCACCCCACTGATCACGTGATTGATGGCTTCTTTATTGCTCTAGATTGGCTGGCTTAATGCAATCAGAGAATGGCAAGAAGAATTTGTTGGCAACATGAGTTCTAGGGAGTTTGTGGATGTCATCACTCGTGATCTTCTAGGTAGCCGTGTCTTTGTATTTACACCACGTGGAGAGGTATAAAGTGTTAATTATATGTATATGAGATTATTTAAACCATATTAAACAAATTGTTTTTATTTGTTTCTTTGTTGCGATACCTAATTTGTTTGTTGGGCTGGCAGATAAAAAATCTGCCGAAGGGAGCAACTGTTGTTGATTATGCATATATGATACACACAGAAATTGGAAACAGAATGGTGGCTGCAAAGGTATCCCTTCAGATGAGTTAAACTTGAGCACCAATATTTAAAAATTGTGTCATCAGTGGGCTATTTTTTACCAGGTAAACGGAAATCTTGTTTCTCCAACACATGTACTTGCCAATGCAGAAGTTGTGGAGATAATAACATACGATGTAAGCTCCCCCTCCCCCTCCCTCCTCTCCATCTCTATATGTGTGTGTGTCACCTTTCAAGTCTTAATTTAGAAATGTCAAGTATTGTGGTATGAATTACATACATCCGACCCCCTTATACACCACAGTCAGGAGTACCTATAAGATACTGGGGTAATTATGTTGTGCCGTTGTGGCAGTATCAGAGAGGTCTTTCATTATCATGTTTTCATGTGTAGCCGGGTAGGTCTCTTAGTTCGTTCCAAAACTTTTTTATATGTGTGTCACCTTCATAGTGTCTTTTTTGTACATAGGCATCACCCATTCACCCCCTTTATATCCCTTAATTAATAGTATGTCTCCATGAAAAGAAAGGTTATTTTTAAGCTTTTGAACCCCCAGTGGCCCAGTTATCTGGAAATTAAGGTTTAGTGAAGTAAACCACTGAAGCAGACCTATAAGGCTATAGAAGATTCTGTGAATGGTTAAAATACTGTCTATGGATAATAGAAAAGGCTGACTTTGTGATTGCAGCAGTTAATTTAGTTTTGTTAAAATTCACATGAATTAAGATATTATCTGTGAACTGCATTTGTATTTTGAATATTTTGAAGCAAAAACGGATCCTCTTTCTCGGTAGGGTATACCTTGTATCACTGCATACAACAACATTACCCCAGTGGCCCAGTGCCTCAATGGCTCCCTTAAATTGTGGGGTCGAAGATGTCGGATGTACGCAACCTTACCCTTGTGTTAGCAACATAAAGAGGTTGTTTATGAATTACCAAAGATGGTTGAGTATAAATATGAAAATTGGGGTATTGTGGGTTAATATATTGCTTCCAAATAATTTCACTTAGGAGTTATATTTGAATTATTTTTAGCCCCACTATTTGAAAAATAATGCTTGATGAAGCAAAGATATATTCTACTGAACGTCTTAAAATAACATAAGTGGAAGCCTTTATTAGGTTTTACTCTATGATGGTCCAATTATCGATTAGGGATGTTTGTATTAGATATCGCTTTGGGAATTGATTATGGAGCTCGCCGTGACTGTCACAGCTTGGTCTCTGTCTTTGCGCGATAAATGCGTCCGATACCTCCTCAAAATGTGGTCCTGGTAGCGCGGTGACCTCAAAATGTGGTCACAGTAGGGTGGTAACCTGAAAACCATGATAACTCAGTCATAATTCAGTGTCGTGGCTGGTATAGTGGTATTAGATGCCATAGAATCATAAATGAGCCAGTAGGCTTACTCTCTTTGTGCGGAAACAAATTAGATGTTGTAGAATTTCTATCAACTGACATATTATAAGTGAACTGATTTTGTTGTTTTTGAATCTGAATCTTTCCTTTAGGCAGTTTATAATTAATGTCAAACTCTCTCGTAGTATCAGAAATTTATCACAGTTTAGTTCTGCTTCATGTGCGTAGCCTGCTTATATGTTTCTTCAGCTCTGCTGGTTTAGTACATACACCAGTCATCAAACTAATTTGACTGTGCTATGGTGTCTAACGGCATGTCTCAGGCACTTTCAAGTAAATCAGCTTTTCAGAAGCACAAGCTGTGGCTGCAACATGCCAAAACCCGCAGTACTAGGCACAAGATTATGAGGGTGAGCTCGCTGTAAACTTGTATGTGAAACTGTTACTCCCTCCATCCCATTTATATTTTATATTGTCCTAATTGACTTTAATGGTCAAACAATGTTGACCTTGATCGATATATACAGTAGTTTACAACTTTTTAAAAACGAACATATGGAAATAGTTGAGGTGATAAATCAAACATCCAAATAGACGTTATATGTTTGGAAATTAATGGTTAAAGTGGACATATGTTGACCAACAAAGTCAAATGAGGACAATAAATTTCGGTTGGAGGTAGTATACTCTCTCTAGAGCATCATATTAATTTTAAGATTTTTGTTTTTTTTTTTAGTTTTTGAGGGAGCAAGCCTCATTGTCTGCTGAAGAAATTATGACTGATTCAGTTGGAAACTTTATTGCTGATGCTGATAAGAAAGATGTAGTTGAGGAGAGTTCTGATCTTTCCAAGATGAGTGAGATCTTTGAGGCATTGCTTTCTAGAAGCTCGGAAGATCTTCACCCACAGAATGGTGCTATTCAACTCCCAAAGGTAAATGGGAAACACAATAAGCAAGTGGAGAAATCAAGCTTGAAGGAGTGGGGGCAATTATGGTCTCGAGATAATGATGTTGCTAAGACGATATTTGCTAACAAGGCAAGGCCCAGGGAAGTTTTGCCTGGTCTCGAGTGTTGGCAGAGTAGCAAAATTGCTGCTTGGCACAGTCTTGAAGGAAATTCTGTTGTATGGCTCTCTGTTATTTGTATTGATAGGAGAGGTAAATTTTCATTTCTCTCTCTGGAAATGTTTTCTGAAGTTTTTTAGCTTCCTGTTTACTCATTCTATCCCCGAGCATTGCGTATGTGCTTGTTGATATCAAGTTAGTTAAAAGGTCCATCACTGAGGTGATCCTGATAGTTGTGAATTTGGCAAATAAAGTATAGTACTTTCATTCTCCTGCTTGTTCGAGTCTATTTATATTTAATAATTTCAAGAAGCCGAGGATTAACCTTTAGAAGCGGATAACCATGGAAAGCTCCTGGCATAACATACTGAAGTAGGCAGATGGAATATGGGGAATATGTATTTGGGAAAGGAATAAGTTTTTTCTGTCGATCTTTGATGGCATTTATTACTCCTTTTGCGTATAATAGAAGTTGGCTTCTTAGAGCAGTAGCAACAATACGTTTTGAAGGGAGATCTAACTTAGTCACAAATTTACCTTGTTGTGGGATGTAGTTTGCAGAATTTCACCCATAGATGTCCCCACAGATAAACGCGTTCGTGACTTCGTTCTGTAAGGAAGATAGAGATGGAAGGAATGGGAAGAATGAGGGAAATACATGAGGTGAGGCGTTTGGTGCAGAGTGAGCTATGCTTTAAGCGTGTAATTCATTGATGGAAATTGTGGGTGACTAAAAACGGAGGATGAATGACGTATAAGGCCTATGAAAACCAAATCCTTTGCCCATTCTTAAATGTAGATAATTCAACATTGACAACCCCATTTATTTGCAGAGAAACCCCTTATATGTTCAGAATATTTCAGTACAATTTCCATGCGCATTATATAATTAATACTCCGTAATTTATTATATTGAAAAAACTGTGTACAAGTAGGTATTACGGGATATGTGTACAGTTTATATTATACGTAGTATTTAAGTCATTTTAAAACACTTGCATCAAGTATGTATTGTTATGGTAAAAAATAGAGTTAGTGATTTGTAGGACCCATTTAAGAACTAGAAAGAACTTCATTGTTGATACCGGGTTTTCAAAAGTTTGAGTTTTTTGTTGAATGATGTGAAGAATAATCCTGAAAGAATCTCTCGTTGCTATTGCTCTTAAAAAGATCCATGCTTCTTTTCAATGAACTCCTGTGTTTAGTTAAAATTCTTTAAAACTCTTTTATAAAGATAGGGTACGTCCGACTGGTGAAGTTGAGATGTTACCATGGGTCCTGTGACATAGCATGTGTGGTCCCAACTCCGTATGAGCAGTCTCTATAAATAAATAAAAGAAAATTGTATAGCTGTTACATTAATGTCTTTGACTGATTCAGTGCCACTTTTACGCCTGTGGGTTCTGAACTTCTCTTGAAAACATAAATTTCAGGTATAATGGGTGAAGTGATAACAGTTTTGGCATCGTTGGGCTTTTCAGTGTGTTCTTGCGTGGTAAGGCAGTCTCTGCTTGCTTCTCATTACTGAAATTGTCGAGTTGCAAGTTTAACTTGCTGTGTGTACTAATTGACCTGCAGGCTGAAATTGACCGAGGAAGGTGTATGGGAGTCATGCTGTTTCACATTGAAGGAAGCACCGATAATATGGTATGTTGTTTATAGCTTATTTATAGAAGTTAGATGTTTCATGCATGCTACTTGTTCACTTAAGTGCGTGCGCGCTTCTATATTGTGAAGCTATGTTACTTCAACACCTCACTTTGTTTATGTGCCTCTTGCCTGGTCTCCAGCCGTCTGACACTTCATTAAGTAAAAAAATATACAACTCTTTCACAAGACGGTAGTGTCCGACCCTTACTACTATGTAGAGGCAGACACTTGCATCGCGTCCTAGTAACATAGTTGTGAAGTATTGATCAATAAAAAAAGTCTCAATGCAATTTTCATCAAGGGCCATTTTAGCCTCTCCCTTTAGAATCAATCATAGTTGTCAGGTTGCTTATCATCGACGCCTTTATCCTTCCAAAGGCAAGAGCTGTTTAGGCATTGGGATATCGGTTTAGCTTCCAACAACAACAACAACAACAACATCAGAGCCTTAATCCCAAAATGATTTGGGGTCGGCTAACATGAATCATCCTTTAGAACCGTCCATGGGTAAACGCACACCTCAAAAGTGCGAAAAAAAGAAAAGAAAAAGTGAAAAACAAAAGGGGGAGTGAAACATAATACGAAAGTCAAGTAAACTTATACGGAGTAGCTTTTAAAATCGTAGTTCGAATTTCTTTTATAAAAACTTAGAATTTAAATCGAGAATAAAAAAAACGATTTTGAAAACCGAATAA
>LHUT01002307.1:5332-18522 GCA_001412135.1 Silene latifolia subsp. alba
TAGTGAATAAGAGGGAGTATATTTTGGAATATCAGAACTCTTTCAAGATAGAACTAGAATTCTTGACTCTTTCCCTATTCTATTCTTTTTCTTTTTCTTTTTATCATTTATAAAAAAAAAATGAAATAGATCAATCTTACTTTGGAAGAGCTATACAAAAAAAATTGATAGACATTTGTCACATTGTAGATTTTTTTGGTCTAAACTATCCAGTAATCCGAACCACATTGGGNNGTGTTCAAGGATTACGGTATTTAAATACCCTCGCAATCGCAGTTATGGGGGATCGATTCGCAGACCTCCCTACCAAGCGCAGCCCATACTACCACTACGCCAACCAACGACATTGTAGATTTGTAGTTATGTCAACCATGCTCAATCTTGAAAGTCAATTACTTAGTCGCGTTGTTTATTTGATCAGAAACCCGCAATATTTTTTGTCCGTATTCCATAAACAATAAAACGAAGCGTTTTACCTTCTCTACCATATTACCAACAACAAAATCAATTTTTCCCCAATTTGTTATTTCTTCTCTCATTTTATCAACTTTCCTCATCACCTCAATCGTAATCGTTAGGGTTTTGAAATCAGGGTTCTAAAAATGGACGCGAAAATCGGCAAATTCTTCGAATCCGTAGGCAATTTCTTTGGAGGTGGCGATCATATCCCTTGGTGCGATACTGATACCATCTCTGTATGTTCATCTCTCCTTTTTGTTACATTAACTTACGGTTTTTTGTTCGTAATCTCAGTTATTTATCGTTTTGTTGATATTTTAGTCATCGTTTTTGTGTGTGTTTTTGTTGTATGTTCAAATTTCATTTCGAAGTGTTTATACGGATTTGCTGGTAAATAGGTGATGAAATGATGATGGTAATTGATTGTTGTGATGCTTTTGAATGTTGATATATGTGGTTGATGATTATTGCATTTATTGGCATCTTAATTATTGAATTACACTTTCTTGATCGTTTTCGAGACCTGTGAACTGCGAATTCTGTGTAGTTTCAGAGGTTTCGTATATAATTGGAATCGCAATTGTGGTGGAACAAGAGTGGAGATGGAAAATAAGGTGTAAACAGCGGTTTAGATTTTAGAATATTGAAAGAGATTTAGCGACCATGGATGGTGCTAAGGTGTAAGCCAAAATTACTAGTGAGCTGGTCAAGCTTTAATGTGATTTTTATTTATGGGGTTTTTAATTGCATTTTTATTTGTATCCGAGAATTTTAACAATGTAAAATCTTAATTATCAGAAAACCATAGGGGTCTAAAAACCCCACTACATGAATAGTAGTAACGTGACTCACGCCATTGTGCGTAGGTATCACATCAAGCTACAAGATTTGCTGTTGTGCAATTTTATGTAATCGTCACAGTCATTCGGATGGCGTGGAAGAATTTCAGTTTGGCTGATTTATATGTAGAACTTGCATATAATTGAGCATGCTTCAGATAAACTTACGCAAGAAAAGAACGGATGCTCAACTTTTGTCTCTTGCAAATTGGACTGAATGATTTGGATTTTTTTTTTCTTTTTAAATTTTAGTTTTTGAATTTCTTGTGTTTCTTCTTTGTGCCTTAGTGTTGATATATGTGTTTCTGTGTATGTACCTGTATTTGTTCGTTGCATGGAAATTAAAGCTCTCTTCCAGTTTTTGAACTCTCGTAATAGAAGTATAAGCAAAAGAGAGAAGGTATGATGGGTTGTAATATATATTTACTATTGTCAGAGCATTGAAAGAGAGGTGGCAGAAGCTGCTAATGGTGCTTCAGAGGAACAAAAAGGTGAAAGTCTCATGCGGCTATCATGGGCCCTTGTCCATTCTAAACGTCCTGAGGATGTGCAGCGAGGAATAGCCATGGTTGAAGGTAACTGCAAACACCTTACTATGCTACCAAGAATTCTTATATTTGATTATTGTATTTGGATGTTATTAATGCTGTGGCCTGTGGGCCTGTGGGCCTGTGGCCAACTTGCCCATTATGATTGTGTTGTAGTTAGGAATATCGATATATTTTTTTTTTTTTTTAGAAAAGGGACCAAAGCTGCTTAGTGTAGTGTACCTAGAAATTTTTAATATTTTATAGGAAAGTTGTTAAGCTAACTTGCGAGTTGCGATTGCCTCCGAAATTGGGAAAAAGAAATCCGATCCTACTCGGACCCTATTTTATGATAGTTCTATCTCAACTACAACCACAACAACATTACCTTAGTGCCTCAACAACTCCCACCTAGTAGTTAGTAACACAAAGAGACTGTTTCCGAATTCTATTTCCGCTCCAAAACTTTAATTATTTTAGTTTAAGCATTTAAAAAAGGTTCCCCAAAAAATATATATTACTAAAATGGAAAACGAATGGTACATAAAATATGTTGTTGAGCGTCTTTATCTGTTTTTTTTGGTCATGATCCCAATTACTTTTGAATGTTCTGACATGTGTTTCCGATTTGGCGATGACTTTGAGTTTTTGAAAGGCCACGGGGTAAAATAAAGTTACAAGAACACGATATTTTATGTAGATTTGGAGATGTCACTTGGCATCTAGAATTCGAGAAATAAGAAAATTCACCATTTTCTTCATTCTGTTGGCTGCATGTTTTTTTTCCTTGTTTCAATTGTCGTTTGACCTCATTCAATGTGCCTCAAAACTAGAATTTACTCGTGTATTTATTATATGTTAATTCTTTTCTGTATTCAGTATTTGATTACCTAGGGTATAGTCCTTGGTTAGAAAGTACTATGTGTTAATATTTGATTGCTGTTTCCTTCTTCTCTAAAGAAATTGAATAATATAAGCGACCAGTTATTGGCTTATTGCGTTTTCTTACAAACCATCTTTCATGGCAGCATCTCTAGCCAATACTAGTAATAGTCCCCTGCAAACAAGAGAGAAGGCTTATCTGCTGGCTGTGGGATATTATAGGAGTGGTGATTTTGCCAGGAGTAGGCAACTTGTGGATCAATGTCTGGAGGTAATCCTGGATCTCTGCTCTGTGTATGATCACAATTTTGTGATTCCAACATGATTGTGCCCTTTTTAACTGTCTATGGTTCTCATGCAGTAGATCCTGGATTTCTTTCATTTTCAAGTTTATGCTTGTCTAATATGCCCTGTAGTGATATGCCGATAATACGATATTAATTGTCTTGAGAAATTTATAAGTTATTATCTTTGTGGCATGATGTGATCGTTAGTTCTTCGACAATGTTCATAAACATCACTACATGTTAGGAAAATACAATTTAGTTCAGGGTCGGAACCAGGAATGAAATCTATCTAGGGCTAGATTTATAGACAAATGAAACATGTTGGTTAAAGAAAAAATCAAATCGTTGGTAGCTCCATGTATGAGTTTCCGGGTTTCAAGACACTTGGAAAGTGAGTTTTTTTGTGTATGGTGTCAAATTTTAGGCTAAATAAAACAAATTTATACTTGTTTATGCATAAATCGCCTTAATATTTTTGTTTGAACCCGGATATGAAATTTTACGGATCCGATACTAATTGTGACTTAAATTTCTATCGAGACAGACACTAACTATTTTAATTAATCTTGCATGACCAATACAATAAAAATCCAGCATATACAAAATAATACTAAAGATTAGCAAAAAGGAAGGTATCTAAAAAGAAAATAATTTATTTTAGTCGTATACAATTTTTTTATCAATCAAATATTTTATAATGATAACAATATAACAGACTCAATAATTACTTGATTTAAATATATGTTATACCATGATATAACATCTATATAAGAGATTGTCCCATAAAATTGGAGTTTTATATGACAAATAAATAATATTGGAGTTTGTGAAAATGAATATTAAAAATTAGGGGAGGCTTTCATGGGGATTTGAGAATTGCATTAAATGCTGGTATTTAAAAAAAAAAAACGGAACAAAACTTGCATTAGGGAAGTCGAACCCCTGTCTAATTGCATGGTAGTCAACCCAACCACCATCTATGCTACACTTTGGTTATGCATTTTTAGAGCACTGAATAGTTTTTATCAATTCATATCGGGCTATAGCCCAAATAGCCAACGGCTAGTTCCTCCCCTGATTTAGTTATTGATGAAAAATTGGCTGATGCAAATGTCCAGATGTTTATTAAAGTTGTTTTTTGTTTACCGCTTGTGCTCGAAAATGTTGTATTTCATATTTTGCAATAGTTTAAGTTTTTATAGAAGTTGGATATATTGGAACTAAACCCGACATAGATAGAGAGAGTAGCTTTCCAAGGTAATGGGATGAAGTTGGATGGATCTTGTTCTTAGTTTAAAAAGACGCGCCTTAGACGCACTTAAGTCTAAGGCTCAGTAAGGCACTAGCCAAAATTCCTCAATACACCTAAAAGATAGGGCGCAACTAACGAAGTGCACTACTGTACCACTGCCTTCATTATGCTACATTATTCTTATTTCTTACACCTTTACATTTTAGCTCCATGTAAAATCAGAAAAAAGGGTATTTGGTACAAATTTATATTTTCAAAAGTCAAATTTGCTTGCAAAATAGTGTACGTCTTGCCTATGAGGCACGCAGCTTTTAAAAGTAAGATCTAGCTGTCATTCCTCTTTGAGAAAGCCAAATTCTCCTATGTTTGAAAAAATTCAGAAGAAAAATGTGAGCCCTCATCTTGGCTCTTCCTCCCCTCCCGTATCCTCTCCGTATCTTTTATTTTTCTCTCATCCCTTTTTCCTGTAAGATTGGTGTCAACTACATGCTGTAAGGTCTTATTGAAGTTGGAGGATGCAGTTGGTCGCTTGGTGTTTCTAGATGAGCTTTGCCATGTGCGTTTGAATTAGATGACGAGCGCTAAGGATACAACCTTTAAATTGTAAAGTTGTTTCATTAATTTAGAGGGTCTTTAAGTTTGACACTGTTAAATGCTAGGGAATGGAAGGGAAGTAAGGGATTATTTTGTGTGGTTTGTAACTGGGGTAGCAAGCATTTTAGTAAGAAAGTGGCTCACTAAACTATTTGTGCTTCTAATATTATGAAATAACACAAGGTTGAATTAATTATGAAAATCATATGTACATTAGGAGTCATTTAGTAATCACATTTTGTGTTTTCAACACAAAGCATCACAAAGGAAAAGCTGTATGTGTGTGTTCCGCGATACCCTGTCATAGGTGTGAACTTTTGAGGCACCAGCGGCCAGCCACAAGGATGATGTGGTTGCTGGTTAGCAAAAGGGAGGGGGCCATCAGTCTTCTCTCTTTTCACGATGCTCTTTGACTCCCTTCCATTCTCCCATGGTTATTTAAACGGGGGTCTGTTGCTCCTCTTTTTACATTAATTTTTTCCCCTTTCCTCTTTTCATTTAAAGTTGTATCCATGAACTGACAAGTCGGAAGGCTTTTATCCTAATCCTTGTGGAAGGATCAAAAGGAATGAAGTAGTTGCTTGTAGTCTTGTAGTAGCTTCCTGCTTGATCGAGATCCAAATGTTAGTGTGCCTGTTAACCATATTATAACTTGCATCAAATCAGTTAAACTTGTTTTTTCTTGCTTCTTTCTTAGATTGCACCAGATTGGAGGCAAGCACTAACCCTGAAGAAAAATGTTGAAGATCGCATTGCCAGAGGTAAGAAATGAATAGTTGCAACTTGTTTTATATGTTGTCCTCATTTGACTTGAGGTCATACTCTGCAGAGACATCATTAATTCTCACATGTAGAAAATGGTCAAATATTGCAATTAGTGCAAAATATAGAAAATGGTCAAATATTTTGGGATGTACGGTTCCAAATGGTAAATGGGATGGAGGGAGTATCAGCGAAAGCTCTCTTTTGATCATAATAACTACTTCGAGGCTGATTTCTTATTGTGGTTGTCCATTCAATGCAGATGGTGTCATTGGAATAGGCATAACCGCTACTGCAGTGGGTCTTTTGGTTGGAGGGATTGCCGCAGCTGTGGCTCGTAAAAAGTGATATGACCACCAATTTGAGTGGGATCATGTTGTGACTCCTTTCTCTTGTGAAAATTTGGCTTCTTCTCTGTCAAACACTTGTTTAATTCTATTGACAGCTTTGTCGCCTTTTCCGTTCTGTTGCTTAGTTGACTTGATGTAATGCTTTTGACAGCAACTATTTTATGCTGAATATAACCGCAATTTTAATCAAGTTTTGTAGTCATGCCAATTTTATTGATACTGGAAAGATTAAGAACCAATGTAAAGAGAGCACTTTTATGTTGTCTACCTTAGCATTGCTCGGTTTATTTATTTGTCAAATGAAGTTCTCAATATCACCATGCCTTTTATTTAGGTTACATAATACACCTAGCTCCTGGTAAAGGCCTACTTTCAATGGCCTGGGTGTAGAAATTGATGGCTTGTAATATGCTGCTCTTGTCAAACGAAAAACAATGCAATTTTAAAGTACCAAGGCCCTTTCCATTACATGTAATCAGCTTTAAGGTTATGTAATCTACTACAACAAGATTTAACGACGGACAATACTACGTTATTGAATTTGGGTGATTAGAGGTTAATCAGTGGTAGCAAGTGCTCTCTGCAACACTTCTTCCAGGCGTCTCTCTTCAGCAGCATACTGTATTTTCTTGTCTTCAATTTTCAAAGACGCCAATGTTTGGTCCTGCCAGTTTTACAAAAGGAGTAAAAAGAAAGGATCATTAACAGTTTAACCCTGGTACTTGAACCCAATTACAGGATATAAACAGGAAAAAGGGTTTGGAATTTACAGGAGGCAAGTCCTGGTAACTTCTTAAAGTATCGAGAATTGGCTTGAGTTTCCTGTCCAGCTCTTTTCGGTGCTCAGCCATTTCGACCAGCACCCCATGGCCTATCTCCGGGGTGTAACCCACTCGATTCAATACCGCCTGCAGATTAAGTAGCACACGCTTGACGCTTTTGTCATCCATGATATCAGATAACTTTTCAATGTTTTTGTTTGTTACTTTTCCATTTGTTAAGTGAATGCCACATAGGTTCAACAAGGCAACCATCTTACTATGAAAACAAAACGAGCATTTGGCCACAAATATCAACTGCTTTTGAATGTTTTATAGCACTTTCAGGCAACATGGGGCGCATTTATGATTTATGGTGCAACAATAGAGATTAAGCTGCAACAGCCTATATTTCGTGTCATGTATGCATCAGCTCTTCAATGCTCTCATTAAAAGACATGAAACACAGTAGTAGATCAAATACACTACCTTATAGTTGGAACATCTTTGGTTATATTCTCGCTCTTTAGACATCATGACTGCCAAGTTGTTGTTCCAGTTTTCCATTTGAGATTCACAAGGTGCTACGTCATCTTCCAGCTGGGAAAGTATTCTAAACATATGCCAAAAAAATGTGGAGACTATAGTGTCATTCACTAATCCTTGAAATGGATTAATACCCAATAAAAGACGAACTCTCACGTAGCACTCTAAAGATCAAGGAGAATGGGATAAGTGAGCATACTTTTTCAAGTAAGTCAGCCTCGCTATAGCCTTCCTTGTATAATCAAGGAGAACTTTGGATTGCTTTTGTACCTTAGCCCTCTTCTCTTCCACTTCACTCTTTCTTAGGGAAAGATCTCCCATTGCCACAAGGAAACTAGAAGCACATCACTCATGTAAGACACTGGAAATTTGAGGCACGAGGTTGAATTCACCAACACTTAGTTATGAATTATAACGAGAAAATAATTACTAACCCAACCTGCTAAATTCAGTGTCTCTAATGTTTAGCAAGTTGGAAACACTGGCCAAAACTTGAGAAGAACCAACCACATTGGAGGGCAAACTCTCTTGGGCCAATCCCACATTCTCCAAAATCTCCCTGATCCTCGCAGCTTTATTGAGTCAAAATTTCCCAGCAAACAATCACACTATTGAAATCGAAAGAAATTTCAACAAACATAAAAAAAGAAGAGCATAAGGG
Source organism: Silene latifolia subsp. alba (assembly GCA_001412135.1). Lineage (NCBI taxonomy): Eukaryota > Viridiplantae > Streptophyta > Magnoliopsida > Caryophyllales > Caryophyllaceae > Silene > Silene latifolia. Next base: position 13,250 of record LHUT01002307.1, read on the forward strand.
AAATTGTTCCACCACAAGAATAAATCATATCCCACTACACACAAATAAAATTGCACCATGCATCAACTAACATTAAACCTAGCCCCAAGAACTCTGCTATAATGAGCATCAACCCTTCACTAGCGAGGAGTAGCCCCGAGGACATATACTCACAAGAGTCACAACAACAACAACATTAGCACAATGCCTCACGGGAACCTGCAAATGGCGGGTGGAGGTTTGGAGGTACACATGTAGAAACCATGTCGAGAATTGCATCTAACAGTGGCTATGGACATACAAGTATGAGTCATACTCGTATATGGGTCTCGAGACCCCAACTTTTGGTAATCTTACTGTATAAAATGCGAGTGCAAGTACAAGTTTACAGCTTTCGGTATACTAGACCCATATTCTTGAATATAACTTCTTCTAAAATTTTCAGATATCAAACATAAGATTATCAACCACTTTAATGGGCAAATAAAAGCTTTATCCCACCCTAATTCAAATCCAATGAATAAACCGATTTAAAAAGCAAAAACAAACAATCAACACAATGAGACGGAAAAGGAGGATACCCTGGGAACGGTATTCAGCGGCCTTTTGACGAAGATCATTGGCAACAATGGCAGCAGCCTGAGTCTTGGCTTGGGAGACAGCGGCAAGGTTATGCAAATGGGCAATGCTCCTTGGGGTATACTCGAATTCGGGCACTTCTTTACCAACAGCATCAAACTGAGACACAAGCCATGCTTTCACTTCCTGAACTCGGCCGGCATCGAAACCACTTCCCCTCACTTCATTCCCACCCTCCCCATCACTCCCATATATCAATTCACTCATTTCCCTTCACTATTATTGCTATAAAAAAAAAAAAAAAATCACATTCACATAAGATATACAATTTTGGTTTCTTTTTCATTCAACTGACTAATTTTCCCCTTTCTAATTTGTCGAAAGAGAATGATTATCAAATTGAAACCCATTTTAATTTCAGTGTCAATTAATAGAGAAAGAACGGAACTGTACGCAATTGATTCATAAAAATGAAGGCTGATCATTAAGATCAGTTGAAGTCAATAAGCAAGAGTGAAAATGAATGCATACCTGAATTATTAAATGTTTAAGGTGATTAATTGAATTGGGAATTTTGTTAGTAGGATTAATTAAAACTAGGGTTTGGTTGTTTGAGAGATTTGAATTGGACATTTTGGGTTTTTATAACTACTCGTAGTTCAAACTTGGAGCGATGGAGGGAGTTATCAACCATGTAGGGAGGTGGCAATTGGGTAGGAATTTGGGGCGTCACAATGTCATTTCGCGACTCTACATATTTTGGGACGGGTTGGGTTATTTTGGCTCGGTTCAAATTCGGAGGTTAATTTGTTGGATTATTTTGGGTCACTTTGTGTAGGTCATTTAAGGTTGGTTCATTTTTGGGTATGAGTATTTGGGTCGGGTCATTGGTTAAAACAGTTTACTACTAATGTGATTAACAAAGAACCGTTCGTAGACTATACATCCAAATGTACAATGCTATTGTACATCCAAAGTTATTTTAGTATTTCTTATTTATTTGGGTTATTTCATGGGAATAATCTATCATATGCTCTATCTTCTCATATTAATCCATCCTCGTATTTAACTGGGAAAAATCCAATCTTTGACGTCATTTAACTTGTATTGGACTGATCACAAAATTTACCTGATATCACCCATTTCCCAACAGGTCATTATGTGGGGTCCATTTCTTTTCTATTTTTCTGGTTCCTTAATTCATATCTTCTGGTTCCTTTTTCATTTCTTGTTCTGCCTTCTCCATTTCTTCCCCTTCTTTCTTTTATTTTGTTCTTTAATTCTCCCCATTTTCACCTTATTTATTTCCTTAATTTATTCCTCTCATTAAATTTAACACAAAATTAGACTGATATGATAACATCACTAATACCAATTACCATCTAAATCTAACATAAAATATCCCAAAAACCCAGATGGGTAATTTAATAAAGAAATAATGAAAATTAAGTTTTACCACAGTGGTTGTTAAAAGAGTACTAGGAAATCAAAACTTTTCATCCTCTTCAATCTGCGGGGCATAATCTGGTTCAGAGAAGAGGAATTAACCCTAATTTGATAAAAAGAGGGAAAATTTGTATATTTTATGTGGTTTTAAAACGGTTCAGCTGAATAATTTCTGGGTTTTATTTGGTTTTTGTTTAATAGATTGTAATAATCAAGCTATGGCGATGGTAATTAGGGACAAAGAAGTTGGCTATTTATTGTTGAAGCTCTTTGAAACCCGCGTCATCGCTTATCCTTTAAATTNNGCGACAATTTGTCTTAATTATGAAATTTTGTAAATTTGGCTCTTTATGTGAAGGTTATACCTATGATTTTGGTTGATTTGAGCTTTGAGTTGTGAAGGAATATAGCTGGGATTTTTGTTTGTAATCTGGTTTGTCTTATGTGATCTTCATCGTTTATCTTCTGCACCATAGATTATTAATTATTAAATCAAACTTTCTAGTTTGGGAGTTACGATTTTTTGTGTTTGGTGATTGATGATGGAGTAAAGGGATGTAGATTGATGATGATGAAGTTCAGGTTGCCTAATTAGGGGGAACCGGTTGTTTAGGTTTCCCTTCCATGAGTTCATTGTAAGGTAAACGATGCAATAGGTAGAATTATTCTTAGTTAAACACGGGGATGGATTAATATGAGAAGAGGGAGTATAGGATGGATTATTCTCATGAAATAACCTATTTAATTTACATTTTAATACAATTAATTATATTAAATAATGATTAATTAACCTGAGGTGTTGCGTAAAATGTACTCGTACTATATTTAACTTTATAACTAAAATCTGCCAATTTTGGGAATTGGGATATAAGAAAACCTGAGCTCTACCAAGCAACACAATTCCAAAACAGTAATTATTGTGTGAGACGATCTCACACTGTAAGACAATCCATTTATATAAATGTTATTGTTTTATTGATAGCAATAAATGAGTGGTTTTTTTTAATAGAAAATGACCGTCTCATGATATAAAACCGTCTTATTCTAAAATTTGTGTTCCACTAAAGCTTGATATTAAAGCAAATGACATGGATAAAAATAAAACCCATGTATAAAACAGCACTAACCTTCCTTGACCCTGGTGGCATTGAGTACATTCTCAGTGTCTCAGATTTTCAGGTCATGGGTTCAAAGGTTGGTAGAGAGAGAGAAAGAGAGGTTCTGGTGAACAATATGGGTTCAAATGAGGTATTCTAAAATACCTCTTTTTCCTAACGCCTCTCACATTACTCCGTTTTAGGAAAATGAAGGAGAATTATTGAAGGTGAATAGTAGGGAGATAAGGAGATAATACAATTAAACAATTAGAAAATTTATTTAATTTACATTGTAATACAATTAACTATATTAAATAATGACTAATTAACCAGAGGTGTTACATAAAATGTAGTACCTATGATACTCAGACTTGTCTACTCGTATTCGACAAAATACGTATCGAGTATCGGATACGACTATTTTGTGGGAAATTTTCAATATTTTGGTCTAAAATAGGATCAAAGTATCGTATCCAACAAAATGCGTATTGGATACGGAATATGACAACTAAGTGAATATCGGAGTAACACTTATATCGAAAATCTGCCAATTTTGGGATATAAGAGAACCTGAGCTCTACCAAGCAACACCATTTCCACAACAGTAATTATTGTGTGAGACGATGTAAGGCGATCTCACCCTGTAAGACGATCCATGTATATAAAAATTATTGTTTTTAATAATAGCAATAAATGAGTGTTTTTTTTTAATAAAAAATGATCTGTCACAAGATATAATTCTTATTCTAAAATTTGTGTTTCTCTAAAGCTTGATATTAAAGCAGATGACATGGATAAAAATAAAACCCATGTGAAAAAGAAGCACTAACCTTCCTTGACCTGGTGGCATTGAGCACATCCTCAGTGTCTCAGGTCATGGGTTCAAAGGTTGGTAGAGGGAGAGAGAAAGAGAGGTTGAAATGAACGAATACATTGATCACTCTGTGAGGTATTCTAAAATACCTCTTTTTCCTTAACACATTACCCCTTTTGTTTGTGCCGTTTAAATTTGAGACGGTCTTAAACAAGAAATTTGTATTTCTCTTAAGAATATGTAAGCACTGTGTCTATCCTAAATGGAAGCAACTTAAAACTAAAGAAACCAAAGAAGAATAATCATTTACAGAGGAAATCTAATTGCTGCAAATACCTGTAGAATGCTCAATTTCCCATCATACATTACCTATAAATATGGGGAGGAATGAAGCTTTCATTAACAACCCGATTACGAAACATCTAACAAATTTACTGCACTGTCTCTATATACATAGCACAATGACATTCAAAAGCAGGACCTCAACCATTACACTCCCTTCTGATGTCGTCTTCGAACCTTACAGCGAGATGAGGACACATGAAGGGACCGAAACCTTAGTCATTCATATCCCTGGTATGTTTTTCTAACAGTCCGAATCCCTTTTAAGTCGTGTTCATTCTGATGTCTGAGCCGAAACTATATTAATGTAAAACCGCCTTACAGAGGACTAACTCATTTTCGTTTGTGTTGTTTATGAATAGAGTTCAGGAAAGAGCAACTGAGGGTGCAAGTAAATAATCTAGGAGTCCTGAAAGTAAGCGGAGAGAAGCCTGAAGGAGAAGACGGTAAAAGAAAAACACGGTTCCTTAAGGAAGCTAAGATACCACAGGGTTGCGATATTAATCACATTCGTGCTAAGTTTGTTGCCGGCCATCTCCATGTTATCATGCCTGTCAAGGCTCCAAGTCCACCTGACAATCAGCAGGAGCAACCTCCGAAGACATCCTCTACTACTCAAGCCACGGAACCAAATGCATTGATGGAACAAAAACTAGAGGCTTCAAGGAGTAGAAATGGTGTAATGGCAAAGGATAACGGGTTTGGGATCGGAAACTCATTAGCTAGGTTCCAAGTCCAGAAGAAGGTGACCGTGAATTTGGGTGTTGCAGTTGTGGCTTTGGTTGCAATTGGAGCTTATGTCGCTTATACCTATGGCTCTAGCTCTTCGTCTTCTTCTTCTTCTTCTTCACCGCCTTCACAAATTGAGGATTAGGGACAAAGCTACCTCACCTTAATTTGTTTACTTTTCTAGTTTCCTTTCATTGTGTATAATTGTCGTCGAGGTTGAAGGGTATATATTGCTTTCGTCCATCACAATATGTTCAAACAATAAACTGTGAATGAATGTTTGATAC
>LHUT01002308.1:0-18520 GCA_001412135.1 Silene latifolia subsp. alba
GTTTCTCTTGTTATTTTTTTTGTGGCAACTAATTTGCTTTTTGGATGTGATTTGATTTATTCTATTTTGAGTTCTTATTTACAATATTGCGAATAAACTAGCCTATTAGGACTTTACAATTTTACTATCCTATCTAAAGTATAATACACCTATAATGAAACTGCAGTTCTTTTCATTACTTCTCCAACCGGTCTTAACTTTGAGTGGCTTTTCAACTCTAACCAGCATTGATGATGGATTTTTTTTTATCCATATAATGATATTCATTTAAGGTGCTCCTAATGATAGAAAACCTTCAGAATGATAGAGCTAGATCACAACATTTGTTAAGACTAGTTGTTGTATGGCGCGCTACGCGCGCCATACCCCAAGATATATATGCCAGCGACGTTTAACTGCTTGAGCGTGGCATGATCATGATAGTCACTACAAAAAGCACGCGGAATTGAAACCAATTTTTTTTTTTTGCCACCGTCTCTATAAAGGTTCTAAACTCAATCTTAGGGTCAGAATCGTTACCAAAATTTCATTCAGGTCATACAATATAGATCTTTGTCTGTGAAAGGCATTTATCAAGGTTGTACCATTACAAACCCAAGGTTCCTTTTTTTTGTTTGGCGTAATTTGAGTAGAAACGAAAGAAAGGTTCAGATTTGTACCATAGCGTGGAAAAACTTAAGTTATTGAATTCAAGATCAATAAGTATAGGTGAACATATATATATGTCAATTCCAGTCCGAGATCAAAAATTAAGTTTGAATTACATATAAGTTGTAATTTATAGCATCAAAAATTATGTTTGAATTATAAAAAGCTGTAATTTATAGCTTCACATGCTATAGCTAAAATTTATAAGAATGTGGGAAAACATAAAATTAACCACAAGAGTTCTTAAAAAGTACTTAAAATTGGAGAACTTAGTGTGCATTTTGAAAATGCCTTTTTTTCGATAGCATTGATTAAATCTTGGGGTACGAAGCACGCAATACCCCTAGCAAATACCCCTAGCGCCAATTCTTATTGAAGACGGATACTTTTCATCACAAGCTAAAGACGGGCTAAATGTCATCATTTTAACGACAAAATGTGACCATTTTAATGATAAACCGTTATAGTTTAGAAAATTGATGTAGTAATTTATCTAAAAATGGTTACATTTTCGTCTTAAATGGGTCACATTTTACCCCATCTTCAGCTTGTGACGAAATATTACACGTCCTCGGCAAGACTTAATGTACCCCTAGATGTTTAAATCGGCACAGTTTGCCATGAATTGGCAAAGTTCATTTAATTACCTCTCCCGAACTTCATTTGATTACCTCACCTGAACTTCCATTAATGGGGAAGTTCAGGAGATATGGTATTGAAGGCAAACTGAACTTTATTAGAAACTACTTATGACCTTTATTCCTAAGTAATTGATGAATTCTGACTAATGGCGATAACCAATTTGGATCGCGGGACAGAAAATAAGATTTAAACAGACATCTTCAACAAATTTCCCATTTCTGGAAGGAGTGATTACAGGATTCAATAAGAAATGGGTAGTCACAGTTACAAAGTCAAGTCATCTTGGCTCGGATAACTCTGTGTCTTCAAATACAAATGATTGTTGTTCATGCATATATGCCTATTCATACTAATACAAGTCATTTTCTCGGGTAGCGAATTCTATACTTTCAATCCTTCATCATGACCCATTTGACCGCTTATTCTTTCTAAGACCTTCAATACCTTGACATCTTTGGTCTATGCGTCTTCTCTAGATTTGCTGCACTATAACAGCCATTTAAATCCCTATTAGCTAGCATATCTTCTTTTCTTCACAAGCTTCTTAACCTGTAAACGAGAAAGGAAAGCACTCTAAATGGAGCATCTTCTTATACAGAAATGGGAAAAGGACTTGAAATAAATGGGACAAGAACTCGAAACAGATTTGGCCAACATGGCACATTGACACCTACATGTACACATGTGAAACCCACAATTTCTTATTCGAAGGAGTAGATCACGGGTGTATAATCGGCCATTACAATTTACAGCCCGCAACAAAACACACAGCAAATACCCACGTCCCCAATAAAGTTAACTATGAATTCAAGTAACCGTCACAAACTCTATTATTTTATGTTTTGAAGATGATGAAGTGAAACAACATCAATGAGCAACATATAACATACTGTATCATTACAGTCATTTACAACAATAGATTGGTTCGATGACCAAAAGCTTCCAGGAATCTAAGTCCTAGGGTACATAAGACTCATGTATAGTCAATCACACATAAATTAGCTTCTTCACAAATTACCTTACTATCTTGACTACTTCATAAGGAAGTAAGCTAAGCACTAAAAGACTAAAAGAGCAAGAACTTCATAAACATAAACAGTTGAACAAGGTCATGAATAAACACAAGTAAAACTATACAAGACAAAACAATAAATTGGAGGAAGAAAAGTGAAATAAGGGGAAGGGATAGAGAAACATGGTTTGAACAGAGCACTACTAAAATAAAGAACTACCCAACATTTCGATCAAATATGGATCTGGTTTCCTATTCTAAGGCCGCAAATATCTTAAAGTCCAAGCCTCGTTTACCCGCCAAATTATTTTTAAATTCAATAAATACACGTCTTGGTAATTATTTCCCTAAAACACCACTGCTTACGGCCCAATTAACAACTATACTCATAAACCCCTGATGTTTTCACCTAATTAGCCAACCAAAATGTCTCCTACAAGGACAATTTACAATCACTTGATGTAAATGGATAAGAGATGTAGATGGAACAACTAAGCATGGAAAACATGACTTTCAGATTGAGCCAGTATGAGTATATCATGCATTTTGAGTCGAGTTTGGTCATTTTGATTAGTCTTGCACGAGTCATGTTGAGTTAATAGGTCTAAGTCGAATTGTTTCAGGTGATGGCTAGGCTTATTGTTATCTTCTTATTTGTTGTCCAGCTAAACTTCTGCTGTAATTTTATATGTCATTTGAGTTGATTCAGATAATGTTGGATAGGATAGGTTTTGAATAAGATAATTCAAGCTGGGTGTTTCAAACCAGGTCAATATCAGGTCCAACAAAGTAAGGTTCAATTTTCCCTTAAAGAAAGAAGGAAAAATAAAAATTAAGGTTCAGTTCTGGTCAATTTGAGAATCAAAGGGAAGATAAATTTTTCTATCAACACCTCCCTCTAACCTCAAACCTCCAACCTCCAACCTCCAACCTCTAACCTCCTCCTCCTCCTCCTCTCCACCTCCAACCTCCAACCTCTAACCTCCTCCCCCTCCACGTCCTCTTCCAACCATTCAATCACCTCCTCCTCCAACCTCAAGCCTCTAACCTACACCGCCACCACTTCCTTCTCAAGCCTCAATATCCTCCTCATCCACCGTAAGGCAGACTATCTAACTACAACAAAATGTTTGGCATATCGATAAAAACATATATATATATATATATATATATAAATGAGAAAATATATACCTATTAATCCTTTTCAAGTTACTCCCCTCCCCATAGTCCCATATAAAAATCCAGCTTAGTCCCATATAAACAAGAGTCAATAGCAAATACACCACACATGCGAAACCAATCTGAAAAAAGTCAAGTACAAACACTCTCTCTACCTTCCTCCCTCTCCCACTTCCTCTCCCCTCTTCCTCCCTCCCACCATCACCCTATCGTCCTCTGAATCTTAACAAAACCAAATAGAGAGTCTCTCTTCCTCCCTCCCTCCAACCTTTCTCCTTCTCAAACTAACAAAACCAAGAACCTCTTTCTCCCCTGCCTCGTGATTCTGTGATGATGCAATAGGTATGCAAGTAATTCCATATATGCAAGAACCACACATGCGAAGGCAATCTGAACAAAAAAAAAAATCAAACCACAACAGGACCGGAAACGTGAAAAAATCAAACACATAGTTTATCTCTCTCCCACTATCCCCACCTGCCTCTCAACGCTCATTCCTTTCCCCCACCACATTGGTCCGGGAAAAAATCAAACACATAGTTTATCTCTCTCCATCTCCTCCCACCTCCCTCCTCCCTATCAAGACTCCTAACCCCCTGTTTTTTTTTTCCAAAATTAATTTTTATGTACCTTTCATGTTTGACATTGCATCAACAAAAGCGTGACGCACACGCAATATATTTTCAAATTTCTTTTACAAAGGTCCTAAACCGGTATATGAATTTTCCTGTTAAACTTCAAACAACATAGATATACGAAGCCAAAACTATTTTAAAATTAAAATAGATTAGTTAGCCGCACAATTTAATGATTAAGCATGGTTTTGAATTAAATTCCAGCATACTCAAAGAACACTGATGCAAAGTTGTTTCGTAAGCGACCACAAAATACCGTCGTCAGTTTTACCGACCAAACCATTATGATGGTCAATAGCATAACAGAGGGCAGCGAAGCAAAGACTAAGATATGGCACAATCATGAACTAACCAAGTAAAATCCACATAGAAAGCTAAATTTAACAAATATTACCTGCGAATTAGAGTTGCATATCCCACAGGGGCAAATCAGCCAATGCGAAGAGACCTCCACCCGCCTATACAACGAAAATTTCCAGCTCAGTACCCAAATAAAAACCACTCAATCACTGGGTCCATGTGTGTGTGTGTGTGTGTGTGTGTGTGTGTGTGTGTGTCTGTGTGTCTGTGTGTCTGTGTGCGCGTACCAAAGTAACCATAGCTAAGCTATTATAATGAAAAATAGAGTTTATTATCAACGCTTGAAAAAGCTAAACACAAAAAAAGACACTAAGTTAGGCACTGCAATTAGTTGTAAACCAGAACAGGACCGGAAACGTGACTGACAATAACACATCTGTTATTTAAGCCCAACTAAAAGCTACTAATTGCAGTGGGAAAATCACATTCCAAACAATGAGCTAACTTAGTAGGACTTTTTAAACTTAAGGTAACCTAGCCAAAAATTAACCGGGAGTAGTGGCCTTGTTGGTGTACATTTATTTTTTCTGGTAATGTTGCTAAGGCGATGTGACGGTGTACCTGCGTGCTTTGTTTCCAATTATTGGTTGCCTACATCAGTTGCATATTTTATGTTATTTACCCTGGGACACATCTTTACCCTGAAAAGGGACCCTCTACAATGATTATACTATAAGAACAAATTGGATAGGGAATTACCTCAAGGAGTGAAGTACGCCGGTTGTCGTCTTGTGGAACTCCGCAGGTGGTCGCATATAGCACCAGCATACAAGCAAGACAGGTCCCACAACATCCCATATCATCGACGCAAGCTGAGCTGGATATTTAAGTATCTTTCTCCACATCAATCAACTGTAATTTGTAAAAAGTAATTAGAAACTCAATCAAATAACATTATGTATTTATTGTATTCCCAATTAGGTATATACAACAAGCACTCCGACATGGTGGTGGTGGTGTTATGGCAGTGATAACTGAAGTTTCCAAACACTGGAAATGAATTAATCCAGTACAATAACACCGACCAATATACAGTTGCAAGAATTTGACATTTCTTTATGTTTACTAACAAATGTGAATGCTAAAGAAACCAACACAATACAACGCCAAAGAAACCAGCTTGATACCTAAGTCCTTGACTATGAACAAATGTGAACGCATTTGATTGTTCGGAGCAATTTAAATATCCACCCAGAAAAACAATCGGGCTAAAGACGCTAAGCTAGACATGATATTTAAATCCTATTAACTACACTCGAAGAGTCGAAGTTAACACGACTAATTAAAATGGTCATTCGACATCACCTTCCAACAAATGAACCAGCTAAATTATTATTGTTTCTAATGAATTGTCTCCACCTAAGCAAGAGTAGAAGGGGAATACTTGCCTTGCTGGACACCGCAACCCACTATAGTTCATGCCCAGAAAAATGTGCGCCGGAACGGAACCCCTGCCACCGTTTGGACATCATGTGAACAACTCCTGGCCAGGGTGCTTAGTCCTGCAACCAAACCGCAAGCACAGTTCATAGAACCCAGATCTAACAAGAGAACACATATAAGATCGAGAAATTAGTTAAATTATTAAAGCAGTCAAAAGTAAAGCTATGAAAGGCATCAAAAGTAAGGAAATAATCACTTATTGCATTTAATTAACCACAAATGAAATGAACAACTTCTCAACTAATTAGCTTGTAAAAGGCAGCTATAATAATCCAAGTGAAATCCTTAACAATTGTCGAAAGAATTTCGAACAACAGGCGAAGTAAACCACAATAAACACTGTTACATCTTATTATGCGAGTTTGTCTATATGAGTATTTGTATTTTAACAAATAAATGAACCTCAGACTCCCAAAACACCAAAATTCATTCCAAATTTGTGATGGCAAGGAATTCGTATAATCGAGATTCGAATCTAAGATCCTATACATGAAAGCTCTAATAGAAGTACTGAATAGCAATGAAACTCAGACATAAAGTAGTGATAGTCAACTGAATCTAACGATTCAATCTTTGAGCAAGAATTTTCCAAATTAAATGATAACCCAACAAAACCTGCATATAAAAGTTTCAGAGAAATCTTCCAAAACAACATTTCCAAGAAAAAACAACACCCTTGGTTCGTCAATAAAAAGGTCACAATAAACCCTAATTCTTAAACATACGACAAAAATAATTCAATGTCAGCTCTGTCGTTGCCATGTCTTTCGTTGTTGATCCTTGCGTCTCCGCTGGAAGAGTTGAGGCTGTAGCCATCATTAGAATTAGGGTTCATGGGAAATGGTGGAGATGTATGTATGATTAAGAAAAATTTGAGGGAAAAGGTAGATAAAATGAAATAAATAAAAAAACGGACCTTACAAATCCTTCAGCGGTACCAATTTGAGTACCAGAAAGTCGCATTTTCTCCAAAGCACAACCAATAAGTACAACAATTAAAGTAGTGATATTCATGATCATATCACTGTTTTTAACAATCATGGTCTTTGAATCACTAAACGATGCGTTTGGCTACTCTTTAGATCTAAAATTGATACTTCAATGGAGTTTGAATCCATTCTTTATGGAAAAAAAAGCTGATTCTAGTAAAAGACATGAAGTTTAGAAAGAAAGAAAAATGATGAGGAGAGAAAAGGAGGAGGAGAAGGTGATGGTGAGGCCGGGCGAGAGTTTGAGGGACGATGATTGTGATGCAGATTGTTTGGGAGGTAAAAATAATTGAGGTGAGAGACTGATAGTGGGGGTTAAGAAAATTGGTCAAGGTCTTGGCTTGTTATGCTCAAAAACGCAGCGTTTCAGGGGAAAAGAGGCAAAAGTGTAGCATGTGAGTACTGTTCATTAGGAACAGTAATCTCCCTTGCCCACATTTTAGTAAGGGGGATAGATTTGTAGAGAAAAGTCTACTCCGAATATCGAATGTTTGAAAGGTTCTAAAGTTGATGATGTATTAAATATGGCATGGATGCTCTGGAATGAGTAGGTTTAGTTGATATATGAGTTGTAGACGTCACTAGGACAGTGGACAGTCCTGAACATCAGATAGGTCGGAAATTTAGCGCTTGAGTGTTGAAACTGTTGGATGCTTATCTTTCTGCTGTAATAATTTTTAAAAATTATACTGGGTCCCCTTTGCTTTGCTGAACTGTTGGGTTAGTGATTGGTTTTGTTTTAAAGTGGCTGCAAAGTAGTATTTAGTTGATGGAACACTCACATTTTACTTTCGTGCTCCAACAGATGAACAAAACTAGCAGCTTTTGACTCGGGAAAGGTCTTGATGATTAACAAGATACAACCTTTTATTCACCTTTAGGATACTTGCATCTTACGCTTTGTCCTATGTGGAACACGCCACACCGCTGCTCAAAGGTTTAGTCGTCTTTGAACAAATCATGCTTCTAGGAGAAGTCAACGAGCCATTTTGAATGCTTGCTGCTTCTAACAGTTAGTCTCACTACCTCTTGCATAAGAGTTGGTGAATTCAATGTCCCTTCAACAACTAAGCTTTCAGCAACAGCAATATTGTTATTTTTATTTTTACCCAAAACACTATCGTAGTGTATCATGATATTTGATAGTTGTACAACTTGTACCAATGACGCGTCTAAGTATCATACATATGCCCAAATGCATAGTATTTACGAGTATATACATGAATACATGTATATCTATTGCAGACTATTCTTCGTGATCTATTTTACAGATGTTCTTCTCTAATTATATTGCACCCAACATCGTGTTTTCAGACATTTTTGCCAATTGTGCGATCACTATTATACTCGGTCCGCCGTTTCTAAATATATGTTGGAACATTTCCTTTTCTGTTCACATACTTCTAACTTGTTTTCGCTTAGCATTTCACCAATTTGGGGCACCGCACCCGGTAGGGCGCGGAGCAACAACTAGTAGATAAAAAAAATGAGAAGATGGTGAATAAAATAAGATCAATGGGACCTAGTAAAGTCGTCGAATGTTGTAGGAGCTATTTTTGGGATGGCAAGAATGTCTAGTATTGGACTCCTTTGGTGGCTTATCAAGCAATAACCCGATATGCAACGTGATACGAAGTATATCGCTCCAGTTCGTTTCGCTTGTGACGGTTATAAATTATGACGACCTTAAATGTGACCACTTTATGATAAAAAAATAATCATTCATAAAATATTACCTATTAAATATTGGTCACATTTTCTCATTAAAATGGTCACATTTAGATCCACACAATTTGTGAGGAAAAAGAGCGCGTCACAAATAAGAATTTGCAATATCACTAACCTTTCTAGGCCTAAAAAGTTTTCTAGCAACACTGAAATGACGAAGAAATAAATTGGAGAGGACAGAGTTCAGAGAGACAGCGACTACTAGAGAAGTTAATAAAGCTCAACATTATCCCAACGTCTCAAAAGCAATAGTCGCTATTTAAGGGGTTCAATGTTTTCGTCAACAGGATGCCAAACTCTGTTGAAAAACCAGGTTGAATCGGCATGAACAGCAAAACCATCCTGGTTACGATGCCAGCTATAATAAGCATGAGTTCGATTCTTGATGTCCAAAATGGCATGTCCAAAACTTGCTTCTCGAAAAGCTGAGTAATCTGGCTGTGGCTGCGTCATGCTGCAAATTAAGTTTGACAGATTAGGATCTTAATTAATAAGGGATAGTACTAATTGCACAATAATATAGTGATTAACTAGGGTTAGATATCTTACTTATTTGCTAAACCTTCTATATTTCCTCCATCTCCAATAGTTACATAAACAGGAGCAGACTGGTCTGCAATTGGTGTGCATTTTCCATTGACGATGTTGTACGCTATGTTTGACACTCGTTTCTGCAACAAATTAGCCAAATGATTAACTTTTTTATAACACATGAAGTATCATTCACTAATCATAAGAACGTCTTGTTTTGTTTAATTTTAATGTTAAATTGACTTAATTGCAAATGATTTGAACTTACTGATCTTTCGTAGGCATGAACATGACCGGAAAACACAAGATCAACTTTGTGTTGAACAAACCAAGGCTCAAACATCACCCTCATACTCTCTCCTTCCATGAAATGATACTGGTAGCTGTTATACCATGGAGAATGCACAAGAACAATTAGCCACGGAGTCTCGCTTCTATTTACCCTCGGAAGTTCCTCTTCCAGCCAGTTGTACTGTGGGGTATATTTCCCTGCAATCAACAAATGAAACCTTTGAGTAAGACCAACAGAATGGAAAGACTACATGTATTTCATGCCGACAGAACGCCGTGGTTATGATATCAATCCTCAAATTGAAACAATTGAAATAAAAAGAAAATGGGCTAACCATATGCAGAGTAGGATGATAAGACGATAATGTGAGCAGNNNNGATGATAAGACGATAATGTGAGCAGGGCCTCGCTTGATAGAATACCAAAATGGAGCTGTGCTGTTTGATGATTTATATGGCGTCCTATACCGATGTGTAAATGGCTTGAAAGGTTTTGATTCACCCTGCAATAATAACATCAAGTTCAAGATTACTATTAACTAGTTGAATATCTTAGCATGAAGCCAAGAATTGATGACATAAGTAATTAGGAAGGAGAACCAACAACAAAGACATTATTTAGTGTAAACTATAAACAGGACTAATTTTTCAAATTTTATATAGCAATTGTTGAACTTCTTTACTAGAACTTTTTTAAGTTTCAAGATACTGGTAAAGTTGCGCGCATTTGATCATTTTAAACATTAATGGCCGAATGAAGTCTTTGAGACAGTGGCGCGGTTTGTTGGAAAACGTAAATTCTTGATTAATCATTCTTATTTTGCATTTTGCATTTAAAGATGGAGATAGTATAAAAGTTGGACATCAAGGGTATACCGATAAAATACTTACAATTTCAGGGGCAAAATCAAGCTCATGGTTGCCAGCAGTCCAAATCCAAGGCTGATAAGCTGTACTTCTCTCAACAAACCTTGCCCATGAATCCCATCTATTGTTATCATGATTTGGGTAATTATCTGCATACGAAAGATCCCCTACAAACAGTACAGCTTCCCCTTTTTTCGGGTTTTCTTCATAATGCGTCAATGTTGCATTTGAATCGTAAGTTTGTCCTAGATCACCTGCAATTTCGACTCAATGTGGTTAGATTACATACAAATATACACATAAAATCGAATAATTATTAACACTTTGAAGGTTACCTATGAGACCGAAAGTGTAAGGAACATCAGGACCAGGTTTAGAAGGCGTCGTAAACCAGAATGTCCTATGGTGTTTTCCACTCCCAATTCGATAGTAATATTTTGTATCAAACTGCACCGATACAAACAAAAATCCGATCATTACCATACAATTAACAACATTTCTTTACAAAAATAAAAAGTTGATTAGTCAATTTCAACGAAGACCAATAGTTGTTGAATCAACTCAATTTTTGTAATAAAAAGTTGATATACCAAGTTCGGATTTTTGGGTGCAAAAAACAGTATTAGAGTCTCGCACCGTCCTCCATCCAACAAAGACGCTATGTAAAGTGTAAAACGGATCTATTAAAACATGTATTATGACCCCCATTAAATATGAAGTTAATATCGTAAGGAATTCGTTGTGTAAAACCGTCTTACACAAGATATTTGAGCGTTCTCAAAAGCAGTGGCGGAGTCCGGATTTGAACTTAGGGGCCGAAAAATTTTAGGGGAAGCGAATGACTAATTTCATAAGGTACACTCGAAAATATTTCGAAAAATTTAACTAAAAACTTAGCAAATTTCATCCATCAAATAATGAAATAGAAGAAATGGAACCTTCAAATGCTTGATAATAGCATGATGAATATACCCAGAAGTATAATTATAATACTTATATTTGGTCGTTTTGGCATGTGTTGATTTCTTATCGTTGCATTTGTCTTCCCAATAAATCAATTTCTTTGAACCTGGCGCCTCCATTGTCACCCATGACACAATTACTGCTCTTCCCTCATGATCTCCTTGTGTTATATGTACCTTCCAAACACCAATAAATTATTCAATTACTACTAGGTCAGTACAAGTAAATATTAGGACGTTTATCGTTGTTTTACTCTTATACGAAAAGAAAATTATTTTAACAAATAATTTTTCCGTCTAAATTATTTGTTGAAACGGAGGGAAGACACTTTAGAAAATGAAAAAGACGGAGTGGAACCTGCTGAGGTGCATTATGACCATGAGGAGCAGCAAAGACATCACTATGAAGAGGCATATCGATGGATTTTTCAACCTTTCTAATAAAATTACTAGTTTTTCCGCCATGGCAATTCACTGCTTGGTTCAATATTAAACCCCAAACAAGAAATGCAAAGTAAAGAAAAGTAGATTGATTTTGTGAAGGTGAAAACACAGCCATTGTTTTCTTCGAAAAAATAGCAATGCAAGGTCAATGAAAAAAAATGCAATTTATATATGGAGTACAAGATATGATTATGATTATATTCTTATTTTGTTGTGATACCGTAGGAGTCTTGAGGATATTCTCATATTCCCATGCATAACTGCGGATAATTACTAGAAATACGGGAATTTGTATTTAAGGTGATCACTTAACGCGGAGTTTTCAGATAAGAGTTTATTTTTACAGTGTGTTTTGACGGGTTTAATACTAGTTACCAGTATATGTACCAAAAAAAAAATACTAGTTACCAGTATGAATATGAAGTATTCTACTAAGCTACTTTACATTTAAATCATGTGACGTGTGCTAAAGTCATGTATATATGCACTAATAAGTAATACTCTCTATATATTTTCTTCCATATTTTCTAAAATTGAATACTTCCATATTTTCTAAAATTGATTATTCAGGTTTTTTTCACCCTTTTTATTTTGAAAACTTTTACTATTATTTTATTCATGTCCCTCTCCTATCACCAAACTCACCAAACTCTTTTACTCATATTTTTATTAATTTCCTTAATATTTTGGTCTTACAATTCTTTATTTAACTCCTAATTATTCATCCTACTCCCCTATCACCAAACCCCACCCAACTCTTTTACCCTTATTTTATTTCTCTCCTTAATATCCGTGCCCACTAACAAAGGGAAGAAAATATGGAATTGGAGGGAGTAAGTACCAGTGGCGGATCTAGGAATTTATTTTTACGGGGTCCCTTTACTTTAAGCGATGTGGGTACCGACGTACCGTAGCGCATTCGCCTCTAGTTAAAGTGAGTTCTTATAGGGTTTAGCTTGTGATGGAGCTGATATGGCTATCAAAAATCGCACTTGCCTATTAGCTTATAATTAAAATAATAGAAATTCTCATTTGTGACGAACAATACCTGTCACAAGCTTGTGACGGTTCAAATAAAATCCGTATGGATAGATAAAGACAAGTCACCTTTGACTCTCTAAGCACTCATATTTTTGTCTTATCTACCCATGTGGCCGTGTGGGTGATATTTGACCTGTCACAAGCTTGTGATGATATACCCGTCACAAGGGAGACTTACTGTTAAAATAAAGTCCTATTATAATTACTCTTTTTTTTATAAATATTAATCACAATTTATTTTTTCTAAGGATTCAACCAATATTTACCAAACAAATTAGAAATATTTATCAAAGTTTTCATAAAGTTTTTTAGCTTCTTTTATAAATATATATTAATCAAAATTTAAAATTTATAAGATAATATTAAAAATATTTGAGAATTCAACCAATACTATAGAAGAGTATAATCAAGTATCAACTAGTAAATAAGGTAGATATTCATTTCGATCATTTTTTTACGTTTAATTTTGACATAATAAAGACGAAGAAATGAAAAGCAGATCATTTATAAGATTCGTTCTCAAAGACGAAGAAATTGAATAACAGTTATAAAAAATTTTGATGGGTGATCCGATTATCATAAAACTCGTTCTCAAAATTAAAACGTTTAAGAAAAAAAGTACACTGTATAATTTAGTCTTATAACTAGTAGGTAGATGCTTGTTGGCCGCAGTAAATCTTATTTAAGACGGTATAATCTTTAATATTAAAATAGATAAGATATTATCACATGATGTAATAAAGCAAAACTTTTGGCATTTTCTAACAATTTATCATTTGATTTGGCATATACTTAATCCGTCTTATTAAGTTTAAGACGGATAATATTAATCTAAAATTAGAATTTGTGGGTTTAGCCGTGACTCATATAGCCATTTAGGTAGGTCAATGACAACACAAAAAGATGTATGTGAGTTTGTGTTCACATGAGGGAATACAATTGAATTTTTTATTTCATCAACTCTTAGCTAGTGAAAGACAACTGGCAAGTTTTATGGTGTCCCACTAACTTTTCTGCGGTGTCCCTACTTCAAAGACATAACAATTCACTGCAAATTTTCTCACGGTTTCCGGTGTCCTAGGACACCCCAAGCAATACCGTGGATCCGCCACTGATTAATGTCCCGAAAAATAGCAATTTATATTATCAGATACGTGCTGTAGATACCTAATAAAATTGATGTGACGTTCACGTCATACCAAACCCTGTATAAGAACTCGTGTATTTTTATCCAATATCCACTAGTTTATAAGATACGTCAATAACTGTATAAACGGTACTACATTTTAAATGTGTTGTTTTACCCCTAACTTATTGCAAGATCATCTCTCCATGGATTTCCCCTACTAGACGTTACTCCGTACATAATTAGACGAAGGTTATTTACCGGTCGTAAAGGAGCTCATACTGTGTTTCTTCCCTGAGTTCCTTCAGTATACCATGTATTTCCTGAAACTATAATTGGCCACAATACTTGATCAACTTAATTTAGGAGAAAATTAAAATATAAAAAAAATCTTTTTTTTTTTTTAAGAAAATCATTAAAGTTGATAATCGTAATTACCTCTTCTTCAGTAAAATGCCTGCAACATTTTACAAGAAAAACACTGAATTAATTCAACTATAAGTCTATTTCTGGTACAAATAAGATAGCTTTAAGTCGTAGCTGTTAGAATATATAAAACTGATAATGGGATTCCAGCCATCAGCTTAAACTTTTGGTTGAGATGTTTATTGACAATCAGGGGCGTCTTTGGGCCCGTGCGGCTGCACAGGGCCCCAAATTTTTTTGGTCAAAAATCAAAGTAAAAGTAGGGATAAATAAATGCAGCACTCTAAATATTTAATGAAAGATAGTGACTTAGTGGATAGTAATTGGATTTTTAAACACTAGATCTCAGGTTCGAATCTTAGTTTGTGACATGTAAATTCATCAATAACAAATTAAACAGAATGTAGACATACATTTTCGAATGGTGCGAAACAAATACAATATTAATCGATTGAGACGGATCTTACACTCGACGAATATGTTCAGGTAGTTCAATAAAGCGAGCAAGAACTTCTTCAACCCTGGATCAAATTATGAAATAAATATGTATACGGAGAGTATACAAATACGTAAAATTAATTAATTAATTAATAGTACTACGAAAAAATTAAATATACTCGTATCTAGTTAAAGATTCGTGTATAAGAGATTTGACTGGAAAATACCTTTCGGCACCATAAAAGTAGCTAAGACGACCACACGGAGAAAACGATATAAACAGCGAATCAACGTCACATACTAAGTATAATTCCAACGCTTTCTTTATAAGTCCATTTCTTCGCTTAGCATAAGTTACTTGCCTTCGAAGCTCGTCGTTTATGAGTTTTAACTTCGTCCCTTTAGGCATGATTAAGAAAATTGTACAATAATTCGGACAATGAAGCGATAATTGTAATCGCGATTAATAATAATAATAATAATTGATTAATAGATGTTAAAAAAATTGGTTTAAATGATTAATATATAGTGTGAATAGTGTGATGTTGGATAGGATGCACAAGTGTCTTGCTTCTAACATGATTTATTTGCAAAAACGTATAGAAATCCAAATAAGATTCGTCTACAACAAATTCTAGTACTGAATTTCACAATTTATAACAAAATTGCGTTTTATTCTAGCAAGAAATCTTGCAGATATGATTTTGATAATGTCAAAAAACTAAAAAAGTAAACAAATTATGCAAATTCTCTTTTGTAACGGTTGTACGTGCGATCAGGAGAAAAATGGTTAAGGATTACGCATCTGAGGTAGTACCTCAGATCTTGTAATTTTTGAGCCTATACACATTTTTTCTGAGCATATTAACATTTATAAATATAGTTTTTGAGCAATATTATATTTTTTTAGTGTAATATTTTAGTAAATGNACCGCGTTTCTATCTTCCGCTGCTACATGTAATGTACAGCGGTCCCTTCAGTTTCTGCCACGGCTCTAAATTATGCCTCATTAGAAGAGCGTGATAATGCACTTGTTTTGTGGAGCTCCAAGAGATAGGGTTACGACCAAGGTAGATAATGTAACCGGTCGTGGAGATATAATCATATTTATGACCTGTCCAATCCGCGTCACAAAAGGTGTGAAGGTTTTAATGGTGTATTTTTGCTCAAAAGAATACCGTGATTTAGAGTTCCTTTGAGATAGCGCGGTAGTATTTTAAGGGCAGACCAGTGGTCTTCAGTGGGATGATTGAGGTATTGAGCAAGTTTGTTGACGTTGTAGGATATGTCATGGATAGGAATTGAAGACGGTATGGCAGCTCGGTAGTTGGTTTCATCATAGACAGATTTGAGGTTATTCTTAGTGAGTGTTAATTGGTTTACAGTCGAGCATATTGATGCTTTTCAAGATCAGTTGTATATTTTTGGTTTGATTGAGGTGGAGGCCTTGTGGTGTGGACACTACTTCAATGCCGAGAATGTAAGATAGGGTTCCCAAATCTTTTAAGTAGAAACGGTTGAAAAGATGGAGAATAAAATGGGTGATTGCACTAGAGTTTGGTCCAGTGATTATGATAGCAGACTCACAGTTAGAAGAGCATAGTGATAAATAACTTACTATAACTACAGTGTGTCATTAAATAATCCACACTGAATGCGGACACTTAAACAAGGTAGCTGATACAAGCACAAATCAGAGACACATCCATAACATAACAGGAGCATCCTTACAGTTACACGACTCACTACTAGCTTAGTTTACTGATTACCGAACATCCAATCCATCCACGTTCACAAGATGCATCATCAGTGATCAATCTGATTCAGAAGAGCTAACATTATCATCACCATAAAGCCAGGAGACGTCGTCGTGTCGAGTCTTGATTAATTTCTCACAATTTTTAGCTGGATGATGAATTGGAATACCACAGTATTTGCACCCACGGAGATCCGCGTTTTCTGAAACAGGGGTAAGGATGATAGGGTTATTATTATAAATGAAAACAATCTACGACGGATCCGAAATTAGAGCATATATGTATGTACTCACCCCAATAAGGTAGCTCTTCACTCGGCCCCAAGGACACACAGCAGTCGACAACAAGGACCCTAGTCTGCCTCAATTGGGCAAAGAAAGTCTCAACCGGAGCACCTGGACAATCTTTTGCTTTAGCTTTGAAGTTAGCGTGTATCAGTGGACCACAAAATGTCGATGCTGCTGAAGAAGAACCAAGTTTTACAAGTTCATACTTCTTCCCGTTTGCCTGTAAAATTAACCCCGAAATGCCAAACAGAATGAATCTTCTTAAGCTACACAAATGAATATGTCAAGGAAATCGTGCAATAAAATATTAAAAAGGAGACACAAACTACTACCTGTGTATCCTCTAAATAACTTAAAGAAGCCTCTGCAAATGCACGAGCTTGAACTTCATAAATTCCGCCTTCTAACCTGCCATTAGTTCATCACATATATAACTTTGATTATACTAATAGTTCCATATAGTATGATGTGAGTGCAAAAGCCGGATCTGACCAGTGCAGCAGGTGCGGCCACACTGGTATGGTGTGACTACCAAATCATTAAAGTTAAAATCAACAAAAACACAAATAAGAAATTTCATTAGTCTTACACACGATGCCTCCTTATGAAAATTCTCTGCATCGAATTCCTCTTCCTCATCATCATCGTCGTCAACATCATCATCGTCATCATCATCTATATCAGCCTTATTTTTGTTCACTATGCAAGAACAATGATGACGACCTAATTTCTCAACATCGGGGAACATACTTCCGCAAGAAGCACAAGCAACTTCTAGAGCAGGATTCGGACAACTGTCGTCTAACAGTTCATCATCCCTGCAATTTGCCAATATATAGAGTTATAAGTCATGACTATCTACTGAAAAACTGTAGGGTTTCGAATAACTAAAGCGGGTTAATTCGTATAGGACAGTGAATATAACTCCTTCAAAAACAAAATAACAAACAAATTAAAGCAGCCTATGTTTTTAATTTTGACACTCAAGCATAAGATTACCAAACACACGTTAGAAAAACCAATCTTTTAAGTAAACAAATAAATACAAAGTATAGATATATAAAAGTACCTAGAGTTAGGTGTAAGGGTGGTCGGCGAACTGGGTTTATTTGTGTTCATCATTGAAGAACGATGAACTGAGTTATCCCGTGGTGTAAGGAGTGATTATATAAAAATTAGTAATTGTGCCAAAATATTATACGAGATTATATATCAAAATATATACCGTGTATTATATATATAAAAATATTATCCTAGGCCAACGAGATTTANNAAGGGTACAAGTGAGATTAGCTCATGCCTTCCCTAAATTTTTTGCGTTTTATTTAAAAGAATATGAGCTTTTACTATGAAGTTGTTGAGTCCGTTTACTAAAACATTAAACAAAAAAAATACATTGTTCAAAAATTATTCATATAAATTCAATTAATTTTGTTAACAAGATTTGAAATATAGGTTACGGTAAAAGTTACACTTATAGTCGCCACATCTATATCTATCTATCTATCTATCTATCTTTATTAATAAAGGAAGCTTTTCGAGCGATTCTAGAGAGTCCAGTTTTTACAAATTACCTAAATATAAATATAAGTTTTTAGATATATTAAAATTTTAATACAAGCCCGCAAGGGTGGAGTCTAGTGGTTAAAACTTGGGTGAAATTCCCAGGAGACCCAAGTTCAAGCCTCCCCAAGAGCAAAATCTTGTGGAGCA
>LHUT01002310.1:987-11256 GCA_001412135.1 Silene latifolia subsp. alba
GAATCTTAATTTATTGTTGTAAACGACCATTATCCATACAAAACTTGATAATAATACACTCGAAAATTACCGACATTGAAATGACCGGACCCGACTCGACCTAACCCGATTTCTTACAAACCCAAAAATAACCCAGTCCGAGTTAACCAGCTACCAATAAGCCTGTATTCAATACGGGGTACAAACTTTGTTATGCGCTCAACAAAACTGGATCAACCCAACCCGTTATCATGCTCTCAAACTCGTCACATTGTCATATGCCGGCTAATAGGTTTTGTGAACGTTAACTTTTTTAAAACATTGTACAAATTTTTTTTAATACTCTTGAAATTTCTTATCTACATTTCCGAATATCAAGGATTTCGTCATGCCATAGTTTTGTGAACGTTACTCCGTAAAGTTTTTGAAATTAGTGAGACGGTTTAAATTTTTTTTTTTTCTTTTTTCCAAATACTTAGTATTTTAGTAATCTAATTTCTTTATCACGGTATTAAACTGGTTACTCGTCTAATTTACAATAAGCTATGGTATTAATAGATCTGTATCTAGCAATGTAAAATATGCATAACACTTTGATTAAAAAATCAAGTCGCATTTATGTATAGTACTCCGTATTGTTTTTCAAGTTTATCAAAAAATACGAAAATTAGCTATTTGTTACATAAAAAAATTTAATTCTAATTTTTCAATAAATTTCAAATTAGCAGCCAAGAGCAATAATCATTTTAATTTATTAATTACGTATTTATTTGGTTGATGATAAACTTGTCAAATTGGTATCAAACCCATACTTCAATTTGTCATTGCAAATACATTCATTTACTGGTTTCTTAAACACAATTAAAGTGACCACCGTTTATAGTTTATCATCTAATTAAATTCTTTAAAGAACATGGGTCCATATTTCTAGCAAAAGCAAAACTAACTTTGAATTGCTGACTTTTAACCACAGAGCGACACCTCAGCTCTGTGGTTGTTGCTTTAATAAAGAGGATGGATTTGGTAATGTGTCAAAAACCTTCCTAATATTAATGTCGATGACTTAGATTGGTTTTACGATTCTTTAATACAATTTCTAAAACAATCGGAAGATTCGTACTCAATTTTCTTCTTGACATCATTTAAATGTGTGTTCGATTCGGCAGTTAAATACAATTGAGTAATTATTGATTCTGACAACTTTTTTTTTCGTAAAATTTTTAAGACAAATTTATTTTCTTATTTCTTATGTTTTTATTAATAAGCACAATACAGAGTTTCATCATGTTGATAAAACTCAAACTCATTTGAGACTTATGGACTTGAAAGATAAAGTAGACAGATTACCCTCATCATTCTTCTATACAATAAAAGGTAAAACCTAATATTTTAAATTTTGCATTCATATATCAAAAACTATATGTGATTTAATTTAAATTCTTTACTTTACCTTACAATTGCAAACGTTGATTTGGCAAAACATCCCAGAGCTGCTAATATGTAAGTATGTTTATAAATATTTTTTTATTACCAATGGCGGATATGATCCACTGCAACAAGTGCGATTGCACTAGGCTCCTGGGACAAAAATACCCCATAAGAGAAAAAAAATTCATTAATCAATTCGTATTGTCATAGTTTATTAGTATTTTGCCATATTTTATTAGTATTTGCCACAACTATTGGTACGTTTATTCGTATTTTGTCACGATTATTGTTATTATTGTTGTCGTCGTCGTTTTTTTTTCTTCTTCTTCTTTCATTCTTAACAGGCCCGATACTTTGCATGACCCTAAGCAAATGTCAAATCAAGATCATCCCGACCAACACCATCAATTAGTCTTATTGTAGACGGGTATATAATGTCTAAAGATATAAATGGGTCAAATAATCTCATTTTTGCATGAAAACTAACCTTATCATCTCACTTGTTGTTTGTTTTATTATGTAAGTGGTCACATATTATTTGATCCGTCTAAAACTTTAAACGGATAGTTTCCGTCTACAACTTTAAACGGATAGTGTCCGTCTAAAATGAGAGTTTTTGCAAAACATAGTGTATTACTAGTTGCGAGAGGACATATCATCTCGGCTACTATATTGATTGTTAGGTTATCAAAAACCAATGGAAAAATATATGGGGAACCGAAGGATTTGGAGACATAATCTTCACTTTTCACTTATGAGTAATATTTTGGTCGCTTTTTACCCGCATTTATTCTTTATTCCAACTCGATTTTGCGTGCTTAAATNTTTTTTTTTGTTTTTATATTTTTTGTTTTTTTTTTTTTTTTTTTTTTTTTTTTTTTCTTATTTTTTTAGATGATTTTAAATTTTTTTTTTTTTTTTTTTTTTTTTTTTGACAAAATAGGGTAGTCTTTTGAGATGATTTGAAAGTCGTTGATTTTAGTCAAATAGAGTCGCCAATTATGCAAATGTGAGTCGACCGCCAAACTCAAAAATTTCCGCGCTTTCCCCAAAATTTTCAGGTTTCCCTCCTTAATTTTCAATTTCAAAATATTTCAGACAATTTCTAAATCAAAATCACCCCTCTTTTCACCTCATTTTTCAATCTTCATCTAATTCTCTCTCACAAATCTTCAGCAAAATTCAAGCTCATGGATTTTCACCTCTCCTAATTTTAATCCAATCCCACAATTTCCAGGTACTTCGCTCTAATTACTTTCTAATTACCCATCTTCTATTTTCCCCAAATTTTGTTGAATTAAATCATGGTTAGGGAGCAAAGGGTAGAGACATTTTACTCGAAATTACGCGATTCGGCGTTACGGGTAACTGATGATACCTCCATAGCTCCATCCCCTTTGTTAATTTTTCCTTCCACTTCAGATGTGGATTCATTATGTGCTCTTAAGATTATATTTCATGTACTCGAGTCGGATTCGATACAATATGCGTGTTATCCCGTATCGTCGTTTAATGAGATACATAAGTATATGGAAGATAGTTTGAGTATTTCCGTTGATACCCCTTTAACTATGTTGTTGATTAATTGGGGGTGTCATAGGGATTTGAGGAGGTTGTTGGATTTATCGCCTTCGATTAGGGTTTTTGTCGTTGATAGTCATAGACCGATACATTTGCATAATTTGAGTCAGGAGAATGAGGAGGTGGTTGTGCTTTATACTAAGGATGATGAGGAACAGGCTGATTTGACTTATGATTTTGATTTCGATGTTGGGCAGTTGGCGAATGTGAGTGATTTGAATAGTGATGATGAGGAGGAGGAGGTGGAGGGTGAGGAGAGTGATGAGGAAAGCGAGAATGAGAGCGAGAGTGAGGATGATGAGGATGGTGGGTTGAATAGGAAGAAACGGAGGGTTTCGGATGAGGGTGGTGAGGGTGACCCGGTTAAGCTTTTTAGAAAGTTGAAAAGGAAATATTACCAAATGGGTACTTTCCATGGTAAGCCATCGGGTGTTTTGATGTATGATTTGTCACATTCGTTGAGGAAGAACTCGAATGAACAATTATGGTTGGCTTGTGTGTCGTTGACTGACCAATTTGTTCATGAGAGGTTGAGTATTGAGCGGTACCAAGCTGGGGTTATGGAGCTTGAGCAACATATTAATAGTCTTGGAAATTTGGAGGCTATTACCTCAGTGACTCTTAAGGATGGGACAAAGATTAGGGCACCCGATTCTTCTAGGATTGTGTATGAGGATGAGCCTAGGTTAATGTTGCTAAGGGAGTGGAATTTGTTCGATTCTATGTTGTGTTCTTCTTATATCGCCACTAAGTTGAAGACTTGGAGTGATAATGGGATGAAGAAGCTTAAGCTTCTCTTGGCTCGGATGGGGTTTGCGCTTATTGACTGTCAACAGAAGTTTCAGTACATGAGTATTGAAGTTAAGAGGAAAATGAAGGATGAATTTGATAGGTTTTTGCCGGAATATGGGCTAAGCGATTTCTATTACAGAAGTTTTGTACGGCTTCATGGGTATAGCTCGAAAGTTTCTGCTGCTGATGTGGTTTTTGGGGTCACAGCTCTTCTGGAATCATTTGTTAAATTTGATGGTCCCGGTGCTTCAAAGCAATTCGGGGTAGCTTATGATGCATTGTCCTTAAACAACTTGGATCAACTAAGGACCGGGATGCAAAATGCAATAAAGGTGCAACGTGCAATTCTAAGACAAGGAAGCACAGCTATAACCAAAAGGGGCTCAATTAGAAGTGGTAGGAAGTTCAGGTGGGTTAAATTAGAAGATTCAGCAGACACTAAGCTACTAGGATACCCACAAGCATTGACTAAGTTCTGCTTCTTCGTGATGGATGCGCTTAGAGAGAAAGGAGCTCAAATGAAGCCACTGTTGTGTGCTTGTTTAGCACAAGAGCAGGATAAAGTGTTGATTGTTGGTGTGACAGCGAAGCCGAGACTTGGTGCAGAAAAAGGAAATGCATTTGGGATGGCTTTTAAGAATGCTGCTCAAGAAATTCAGGCCGAGTTCTTTCACGAACTCTTTGAATCTTCATGGATAATCTTGGATAAAGGTGCTGTCAATTCTTTCATGGTGAGGTTAACAGAAAGGCTATTAGCTTCCAAGTCTTGGACTTAGACCTCACAAAACTCACCCAACACAAACCAGAAAAGAACGGATCAAAACTGATCTGAACTTGAATTGACGAGAACCTGTAAGACACGACCACAGCTTTAATCGAATGACTCCTCTGTCAGGTCTACTATCTGATTTACTGTACTTCGATTACCAAATGTATTCTAGAGCTGCAGTGAAAATTCACTCGGATTTCTCATAAACTCAAGTCAACACATCTTTTTATCTGCCAATACCTGTTAGTTTAAATTCTGTAACTGTGTACTCTGTAAAGTGGCTCAGGGTGTACTTGCTTAATTTATTATGCATGATTATTATTTAGTGTTTAATATTCTTAGCATTTTATTGTGCAACAAAGTGTAAGCTTCACTGTTTGTCAATTGTGTGTTCAGCAAACCTCACTATTTACTGTTTTTTGTTTTCAATTCTATGGTAGTAGTGTAGTACGCCACATTGTTGTTAAACATCGTCGAATGTCAGTACTTGAGATCAAATGTTGTTGTGCTTGGTACCAAATTTTTGTTACATGTAGCCATGTACTGGCAGTCTGGCATTGATAGTCTGGTTTGACAACTGTGGATGAATTAAGACGGCATGAAAGAAAAACATGTTAAATGAATGCAGGTTTCATTCATCTTCCTGCCAGTGCCAGTACAGCAAAACAGATATAATCAATTTTCTGTGATTCATAGACATTTTGCAATTTCATTTTTAGGTCAATTCTTTGATATTGCCATTACCTTTTAGTGTCAATTTTAGGGGTAAAGTTACCTTGTTAGTTGATACTCTTCTTACATTCACCGATTCAATACCGTTTACATTCTTAGGGTGAGCTTTGTAAATTTCTGTTGCATGTAGGTGAATCATCTACTCTGAGGTTTCTCGATAAAAATAGCTACATATCTTGCATCAACCTTTAATAATACGAGTCGTGTGGTTTTTCAAGCAAACAATAATGTGTGAATGCCAAAGAATAAACTGAAAATAAAACAAAATTACAATCATTTTCACAGAGTACATATGACCCGAGTGGTCGGAAAGTAGAGAAAAGATAAACATTCTGGTTTAACATCTGGTTTCCTGCTCTTGAATGCACATATAATTCTTTTGTAGGTCATAAATCACACAACAATCCGTATGCTGGCTTTCATAATATGGAGCAGCAACTCTGAAAAACAAACAAAAGAAACATAGATAAACACAATTACTAATCGAAACATTAGGCAAACAATAAAACAAAAAAGTTCATTCAGTATCACGATAACTCGGCTGTGATTGGGTGTCACTGCCTAGATTTACCATGCATAGAATAGCATACAAATACAACACATACCGCTTGTTTGGGGTTATTGTACTGAGGTTGCTGTTGGTAGGATGGAGGAACATTTTGGTGGAGGGGTGTTTTCCTCTCTTCTTTAGCCCTAGCAAATGCAACAGTGTAGCCTTCAGCTTGTGAAGGATCAGTATTCCAAGCACCATACTGTGGAATGCTTGCCTGAAAAAAAAGATCAACATAAAAACTTAGAAATTTTCCGGCCTTATTGTCTCCTTAGTATAAATGCACAACTATTAATGGAGTTGTTACGATAAGCTACAATTACCATAACTGCGAATATTGGTTTTGAATTTGATCGTGCAGTTAATTACAGTGCCATTAATGTTGGCTGTGGCAGAGCCAAGATTTCTAAGTTTCAGTGGGCGAAAACGTAGATTCAAATTCTGAGGAACTATCAATTTAATAGGATAACATCAAATAAATCAAGTTTTTAAGTTCAAAATTTTCATCGGTTTGGAGCTGTGGGCGGTAGTCAATGCTAGCTCCCCTTGCTCCAAGACTGAAATGTTGTGTGGTTGGATCATTTATTCATTTGCCAAAGTTGGTTTCACTTAGGAAAAAAAACTACTTACGCCTTGACTTCCTCGACCACCACTAGTTCGAGTCTGTGGAGTCACTTTAGGATGGACTGGTGTTTTAGGCCCAGAATTTTGTTTTCCAAGACTTTCAGAAGATGTCGATCCCCGGCCAGAATTTCTTGAAACATCTTCCTTAGGCTCGACCCTCGTTTTTGTTGCAGGTGGGTCCCGTTCTCGACCTTTGTCACTCACATCGCGGTTTATCACAGGTTCAACACCACCCTCGTTTTTAGTTTTCCGGGCAGTATCAAAGTAAGCGGTGTACTGTGCGCCTTCTCCCCCATTCCAAGCACCAAACTGAGGCACCTTAGCTCGACCCACCTGAGGTTTGGGACCTGGACGAGCCTGAGCCTGAGCCTGAGGCTTGTTCTCAGCCACTGAGGGCCCACCTTGATTAGTTCTCCTTTGTCCATCAGCTCGGGTTTGAGATGGACCATTTTGAGCCTGAGCCGGGATGTTCTCAGCCACTGAGGACCCAACATGCTTAGTTTTCCTCTGTTCATCAGCTCTGGTTTGAGATGGACCGTCCTGAGCCTGAGCCTGAGCCTGGGCCGAGCCTCCAAACAAATCAGGGTTTTCTTCGGGGTCATTTGGATTTATTTTCATCCCATTGTGCTTCGTTTTACGTGCAGTGTCGAAGTAAACTGTGAAGTTTTCATTTCCTCCTTCCCATGCACCAAACTTAGGGACTTTGGACTGCAGGCATTACAAAGCCAAAATTATCATCATCAATTGAATTACAGCATAATTGCAGATCATACGAACCAGTAACGCAATGACCATTATTTAACAGCCCATATAACACCATCAGCTTAAAAAGGATGATACATAACAAGCCAATGACAAGACATCCCAAAAGGCGAGGAGTATTTTAATCAAAGGATCAAATGTTCACATGACCCTCAAAATGCAAAGAAACCGATTTTAAATGATCCATCTCAAAACTGCATTAGTCGATTATTACTCCCTTTGTCTCAATCATTTGGTTGCCTTTTATAGTCTTTTGTGAGGAGTATTTTAATCAAAGGCAAACAAATGATTGGGACGAAGGGAGTATAAGCTATAAACTATAAAGGGCATAGACAATTTAGGGAGCAATCTTATGAATTTCTCAAATGGATTATAATTCACTACTAACTAATAAGAACTATCTTAAAATATAAAATCATTGAGCGAACTGAGCTTCAACCATCATCTTAAACTTTTCAACAAGACGTGCGGAATCATCTCAACCAAAAGTTGAAGTAGACGGTTAAATCCGGATCAATGATTTTAAACCTTATTTTACACATTGAGGGCATGACATAATGAAATGATCACAAACTAATTGATTAAAGTGTGATGATGGGTCAAGGAACCGTGAAGATTAACAACCATAATGTTCAACCATGATGTAATGTAAATGATCAATAATTCTGATAGTTGACTTGCTTAACAACATATCATAAACAATCAACATAGAAATATCCAAAAATAATGGAAAAAAACTCTTAATCCTTTATTATCAACAAAAAAGCAACTCTAATGATTTTCATAAATGATGCACAAAAAACCCACCAAAAAACACATACAAAAAAAATGGAAAACTTTTTGAGAAACTTACAGCCATAAGAATTGAAGAGCAAGTTGTATTTTCGAAAAACCCGAAAAATGGAGGAAAGAAAACTTATTAATAATGAAATTAGAGAAAACTAAGCATATGGGGTTTAAGAAGAAGAAGAAAAAGAGCCAAGATTATTAAGTAACATGTATAGGGACAAAGAAGGAGGGGGGGTTGCAAATGGGGTGTTAAGTTGATATATAAAATGAGAAATTTAAAATAAAATAATAAAAATTATTAGCTACTATGCAAAGCATTGACTTAGTTTACAATTAGCCAAGTTGTGTTGTTGTACACATTTGACAATTCTTCTCTAACATTTTCTCTTTCCATGGAATTCAGTTACACTCTTCTCTTGTTCTTTTGCTTTGACTATGACTCTTTCTTCTGTCTGTCTTACAGGGCTGCTTTCCAACATTTAATCATTTATCATTTGTTTTTGATATTCCCTTAGCCGAGTCACGGTTTTCTCGGATCAAAGAGTTTTACTTGTGACGGTCTCTTCAAATAGACCTCTCACAAGTCACAACCCCTCCCCACTTGCCTCTTTGTCTCACGTCTCTTCAAAGTGACATTTGATATCCACTTTGCTAATGATAGATAATGTTCAGAGTTTAAGGTCCATCCGTTTTATATTTTGCTTCAGGATCCGTACTGCACTGCACCTAACGGCAGTACTATTAAAATTAAACCATTTGTAGGGTCAAATTCAGGTCTAGTTGACAAAATACGCTTTAGCGAAAAAATTAAAATGCAAAAACGCCGTCTGTGGGAATCGAACCCACGACCACGTGGTTAAAAGCCACGCGCTCTACCAGCTGAGCTAAGACGGCTACTGTTCTTTATTTCTCTTATACGTTATTTATAGTAGTCTAAATAATAGTAGCAGAAGTTCAACATACAGTTCTCGAGGGAAAGAAGACATCAACAATAATGACTAAAACTACATGATGCTGCAAAACTCGAATACTCAATGATCAGGAAGCCACTCCACGGGTCCGTATATTAGCAATTATTAAACTCGTGTTTTAATTTTTCTAAACGTCAAAACGGAATGAAACTAAGCAAGAGACGCAACTTGAATATTGGTATTGTGAAAGTAAAGCATTTGTGTTTTAATTTTTGCTCACATATGGTTGCAATGTTGCATGAACTCGGAGTCAAAACAAACTTCTCCAATTGTATTGAATGATTACTGCAGAAGGTAGCAGCTAAAATCAGGCCTGAACAAGTCAGTGCGTCGCGATTTAAAAGCTGCTGAAATTGATTCGTTCTCAAAATAGTTAGCCACCCATGAATAGTACTGTGAATTTTTGTATAACTACATAAAAAGCTTTCGTAGCTTTACCATATTAGGATTTTAACATGATGAGAGATAAGGCTCCCCAAAAAATCCCCAAAAATACCCTAGAATTTTCCCACCGCTAATCCGCCGCCAACCTTACCCTCCTCCTCTCGCCGGCGGCCACAGCTAAATCTCTTCTGGTCGCCGGCGAGAGGCTCTGCTTTCTTTGGGTCGGTTCTTTGTTCATCGTTTCTCCGGTGGCGTATTGGTTTGCAGCGTGAAGTTTGTTCGTTTCAATCGCCAACAGTAACTCAGTTTATCTGGGTTGTTTCAGTCTTCTTTTGTGAGATCTATGGTTTGATTTCTGCCTTTTAAACTCAGTTTTCTTAATTTACTATTTTAATACCTCTTTTGCTTTCGTTTATCGGGGTTGTTTAAGTTTCTTTGTTTGTCGTATTTTGTTTCGATATGAAGACGTCTTCAACCTTTTCTTCTGCTTCTGCCGCCGGTTTTCTTAATTACTTTGTTTTATTTCACGGCGGCGATAAGTTGTCCGATGAGGAAACTTATTTACTGAAAGCTTCTTCTCAAGTTGAAAACCCTTTTTCTCAAATTCAAGCGCTTAAGGATTTAGGCAATAGTTTTTTTCGACAATCTCAGTTTGATCAGGCGGGTGGTTGTTACGACACCGCGTGTCGTTTTCTCAGTTCGACTCTCAAGGGTAAAATTGAGTTTGATTTCAACACGAGTTATTCTTTAGCTGTTTCTTTGTGTTTAAACTTGGCCGCGTGTGCTACTAAACTCCAAGGTTTTGAGGAAGCTTTGATCTATTGTTCTTTGGTTTTACAATTTTTTCCTCGACATGCTAAAGCTCTTTTTCGTAAGGCCGTGGCCCTTAAGAAGCTGAATAGGTTTCC
>LHUT01002311.1:7253-22516 GCA_001412135.1 Silene latifolia subsp. alba
TAATGTATAAATAGTCGAATTGTCCCATATCGAAAAATTACTATAAGGTGGGGTGAACCTATGATTATAATTAACCCGTTGCAACGCACGGGCTTACAACCTAGTAATAATAATAATAATAAATACTACCTCCATTCAACTCCACCCTACCACTTTCAATTTTCTACACTATTCACAAATCAACTTTAATTTCCATTTTCTCTCAATACATAAGTGAAAATATATTTATGTGGGATCTAGTTTAATTCGTCTTTACGAGTACATTAAAAATATCTAACTTTTATACGTAGCTTACGATATTTACCGCGTAAAATACGCGTTGACAAACGTGATAAAAGAAAGCGGTAGAGTGGAGTTGAATGGAGGAAGTAGTTTATAATAATTTTTGGTACTAAATTAGCACAATTTTACGCAGCTTAAAACTAGTTTGATGTGATTTGATTTGATTTAACTAGTCAGTAAAAAAAAACTGCACGCCAACGTCATGATAACAGTCGCAACTCTGAACTCAATCAACTGTCAAATCGCAAAGACTTTCCACTTTCACCATTTTTTATGCACGCACACCCAACTCATAGAACTACTTAAAAAAATAATTAAAAACTCATGCAGGAAAACTTCCCCACCACATTACTCTTTTCAATAAACCTAACTACAAGGGGTAAGTTTACATATATTTACATGTAGAAAGAAGAGATTATTAGGAATAATAAGCAATGGAAATGGCGGCAGAGAAGCACATTGAAGAAATTAGAAATAAAAAGTTTTCAATAGGTGCAAAGGAACCAAACCCTTTAACCTTGGATTTGCATAATGCTGTTAATTGTCTTTCTGCTGAACTTTACACTAAAGATGTTCACTTTCTTATGGAACTTCTTCAGGTTATTTCTTCTTCCTTCTTTTGGCATTTCATTTCTTCATGCACTTGTATATTTTACCTCGGATTTTATGTCAACTACGAGTATTAAAGACTTCCAACTTTATTTCAATTGCATCTGTTTTTTTTAATTCAGCTAGTCTTGCTAAGACGGATAGTGTCCGTCTTAAACAAGAATTTNNTTTTTTTTTTTTTTTTATTAGGTTTCCTGGGTTACGTGATGCTAATCTTTGACCACTGGTTCTTCTATACAACTGTTGTTTTACCCTCTTTGTAAAATCTCTTGTAATATTTTAATTCTCGGAGAGCTTCTACCTGTCTCGAATTTGTTCATGCTGATTTGTGTGGTCCTATGATTATTACATCTTCTAGTGGTAGTTGGTATTTTCTGTTGTTTACTGATGATTTTAGTTGGGTAAGTTGGGCATATTTTTTAAGAAACAAGTCGGAGTCATTTGATTGTTTTAACTTTTAAGTGGTTTAAAGCGATGATAGAGACACAAAATAGATGTTGTATTAAGGCACTCCGTACTGACCGAGGTGGGGAGTTTACATCTAATGAGTAATGAGTTTAATGCATTTTGCGAGGAGAATGGAATTTGCTGGTAATTGATGGCTCCTTACACATACACTCTGACAACAAAATGGAGTAGCCGAGCGTAAGAATCGAACAGTAGTTGAGACGACTAGAAGTATGATGAAATCATTAATCCATGGGTATAAATGTCTTTGGTTAATGGTTTTACACTATCTATTTGAGTGTAAAATAACTGGGTAAGACTTTAGTTTCTACCCTATAATGAAGTCTTGAAGTGTTTTGAGAGTTAGAATGTCAATTAAAAGTCAAGTGTCGTAAGTGACATTAGCTCAGATACTTTATCGTAGTAAGACCTTGACTGAGTTGTTAAGATGAATAACATCGAGGCAATTTGAACATTAGCTCAGATATTTCACTTCGTTCATGTTCATTATGTATATAGATGCAAAAATCTATGAGGAGGTGTTTTTGGAAGTTTTTTTTAATAACTTTTGTATGTGCTTCATGTTTCTAAGTGTATTGAGTTTAATTGAATAGAGGGAGTAGTAATTGTTGTGTTTTGTTGTATTCTAGAATGCAGAGGATAACACGTACGCAGAGGAGGTTGATCCCACCCTCGAATTCGTTCTGACAACTCGAGATATTACCAGTTGTGGTGCTACAGAAACGCTCCTTATTTTTAATAATGAAGTGGGTTTTTCTAGGCAAAACATGGAGTCCATTTGTAGCGTGGGTCGATCTACAAAGAAAGGGAAAAAAGACCAAGGCTTTATTGGTGAAAAAGGTGCTTATTTGATCCCACTCTTTCTAATCCGAGAATTGCTTGTTAGTGTAGTCATGATTGGAAACGGTTAATGTCTGATATTTGGTTGGTTTCTTGTAAGGAGTATGTTGTATGATTGAGTCACTATGTGCTTTGTTATTGTGCTGCAGCTGTATTGCTAGTGTTATGACATATGAAGTGCATTACAATAATTGTGTTATATCCTATGTTACTTCGACACTACATATGAGCTCACGTACCCGTGATCGACACTCGATCCTTGGACACTGGTATGACACTCGGACACTTCATTTTAGACCAAAAACTTGACAGTTTTGATTAAAATAGCCTTGTCCGACACTTGGATACTCACCCATTCCAACCCTTCAAGCCGAGTCGGAGATACATATGTTATATCTTGTTATTTTAATAGTGTATGAGAAAGTAATTGATCGGCTCTTAGAAGACTCTGCCTGTTGTCTATATGACCAGTTCACCTAATAATATACCATTGTATTGGATGGTCGGTAAAAAGCATTTGATACTATTTGTGTGCATTGACTGCAGGAATCGGTTTTAAGAGTGTTTTCTTAGTAAGTAAACAACCTCACATTATTAGCAATGGGTACAAGGTCAAGTTTAACGAAGAACCGGATGAGCACTGTGCTATTGGGTACATAGTACCTGAATGGATTAACGACATTTCCTTTGTCTCTAAAGTACATGCTGTATATGGGTCGGAAAATTTACCCACAACAGCAATTATTCTTCCAATAAAGGAAGACAAGGTGAAGTCTGTGAAGGAAGAGTTGTCATCACTTCATCCCGAGCTACTTCTATTCCTAACAAAGTTGAAAAGACTTTATGTGCACACAGACAGTTGCACTTCTAAGAATGCTGGCAGCCTGACTTCTATATCGATAGTCAATGAAACCAATCACGTCGTTTCAAGAGATAAAGATGCTGACTCACGGGTTGTGCATCTATCTGTGAAGGATAAGCCCGATGCGCCTGAGGAGAAATGCCAGTACTACATGTGGAGACAGGCATTTCCAGCGAGGCCGGAAGCCAGAGTGGGTGGAAGAACACAAGTTGCGAAATGGATAATCTCACTTGCATTCCCATTTGGTAATAGGCTGAAAAGAGGAACCTCTTCAATTGGGGTTTTTGCTTTTCTCCCCACTTCAATGGTCACAAACTTTCCATTTGTGATTCAGGGTGATTTCATCCTTGCTTCTTCTCGGGAAACTATTATGTTTGATAACAAGTGGAATCAAGGAATTCTTGGTAATGTGCCTCTCGCATTTGTCAATGCCTTCACGTCATGTGTCAAAGAAGGTTCTCCGGTGTTTACACCTGCACAGGCCTTCGAGTTCCTACCATCACAGGCTTCAACATTCCCTGAACTCAACAAAATTAGAGAAACAATCCAGAAGAAAATTATCGATTCTGTGATTATACCTTGTGAAACATTCAGCGATGAGATGATTTTTTGCAGACCTGCTTCTGCAGTGAGAATCTTCCCAAGTTTTCGAAATATTCTGTTCAGGTTGAAGGAAAAAGGGGTTTCTTTGGCTGGCATTTCTTCCATGGAATATTTACCACTGCATTCTTCTGTAGATCAAGATAAGTATAATCCCAGTCTGGACTTCCTTTCTGTTCCTAGACGAGATGATTGGTATGAAAAGTGCTTTACTGCGTGTGACCTTATTGGTCAAGCTTCAGACAAAATGTACATAAATCTCCTTCTATTTGTTATTCAGTATGTGAACTATCCCACTACTACTAGCAAAATTCCTCTGATCAAGTTCTCGAACGGGTTGGGTGAGATAGAATTGCGCTCTCTTGCCAAAAGCAAAAATGGTCCTAACATAAAATATGGGGCCCAATCAGAACTACATGCTTGGCTGCACAAATGCAATCTGCTCTTTTCCTGCCCCAATAACATATTCTTTTTACCAAATTCTGTCCAGGTTGCTTTATCAAAGCACCCGCAAGGTCGTAAGGTTTTCAATTGGCTTTCCTTATATGGTGGGATCAAACCTTGCTCAGCTCTCGAGTATAGCACTCAACTACGTGAATATATGTCAGGTGTAGGTGTGGATTCACATACTGCAATTAATTTTGCTCACTTCCTTTACCATTCTCATCGTAAGAAATTCCTTACTGATTTGGAGGTTTCTTCAGTCATACGAAGCATGCCTATGATTGATGGCTGTGGACGTATCAGGGTACAAAGAACTCAGACACTTGTGCCTTCCTCGGGAAGTAAGTGGGTCAAACTAGTCGGATCAAGTAATCCTTTTTTAAAAGTGAACTACGTTGACATAGGAAAGGCTTATGATGCAGCCGGTGAATTTGCCGGGAGACATACTCCTGAGAAAGTGCTTCTCAGCTTTCTGACTGCTCATGCCAAAGCTCAAGACCTGCCAGAGTTAACACCTCCGGGCGTGTCTTTGACTGTTGCTTCCCGTCAAATGACAAGTGAGCAGGCTTTCTTGCTCCTTGACTGGATCCGGTTTCATAGAACCATGGGCTCATATATACCTGAATGTTTCACTCTTAGCATTCGCTCAGGCAAATGGATGAAGACTACTTCTGGTTTCGACTGTCCAACAAATTGCATCATCCTAAATGAAACCGGAAAAGCAATGCTTCAAATAGTTAAGAATGGTCTTGCCGGGTTTTCAATTCTGGATGAAAATTTTTATGGTGAAAAGATAACTTTATACACAGGTGAACTACAGTTTCTTGGGGTTCGATGTGGTGTGAATGGTGTGCAGGAAACTATCATGGACCATTTCAAGCATCTATCTTCTTCCCCAATGAACAGAGCTACCGCATTTTCACTCTTTATGTTTATGGGCTTTCTGAAGGCCATGCAGTTACTAGAAGACCAATGGTTAAATGCAATGAGTGATGGAAAATGGCTGAAGACTTTCAAAGGATATGCTTCTCCAAGAGAATCAGTATTTCTACAATCAGATTCAGTAGCTGAAGCAGCGAGAATAGTGACTTGTCTACATATAATTGATACAAACTATTATGGTGAAAAACTTTCTTTGTTTCTCGATGAACTTAAGCTGCTAGGAATCAAGTTTGAATCAAATATGTATACACTGGCACCAAAAAATATTTGTTTTCCAGAAAATCCCTTAACCCTGACGTCTCATTGTGGTTACTTATTGCTGAACTGCTTAAGAAACTTGAATTCCACGGATATATCCTTTATCAAGATGCTAAGTGAGTATCCCTGGTTGAAAACATGCAATGGTTTCGTCTGTTCTTCGGCCTCAATCTTGTATGAACCAATGTGGGAGAGTCTCCTAAATGTTGCAAAGGTGCCATGGATAGATGACAATTTCTATGGGAATGAAATCAATTCGTATAAAGATGAACTCAAAATGCTTGGAGTTGCTGTTGAGTTTACAGATGTATTGAAGATAGTTGTCAGCCAATTGAAGTTACATTTGTCTTCTTTGGTGCCAGTTAGCGAGGCTCCCAGTCATTTGATTGCCTTGCTTCGTTCTCTTGCAAAAATGAAGGAAACTGTTCCTTTTGATTTAGACTATTTGTGTCAGTTATTGAGCAACGAGGAAATTTTGAAGACCCGTCATGGTTTCAAGAGACCTAAAGCATCAATACTCTTAAATTCAAAGTGGGCATCAATTTCGCAATTCGTGGATCTTCCATTAATCGATGATTCTTATTATGGAATTGCAATATATTCCTTCAGAGATGAATTAAAAATGTTGGGTGTATTAACCAGCTTGAAAGACGGTGCAACTCTTGTTGCCATAGGGCTAACCGGGCCAATTGACATAGACCTTTTGACAGCTGACGGCACTCTTTCACTGCTATCTTGTTTGAAAGAAATGATCGCTAATGGTCTTGACGATCCATGTATCAAGGCTTTTGTTGAAAACTTGAAGAGAAGCAAGCTCCTTAAAACTAGTTGTGGATATAGATTGCCAGAGGACTGCTTCTTTTATCATGGGGATTGGAGAGATATGCTTGACCCCTCAGATGCTCCATTCCTCGATGATAAATATTATGGGGTTGATATGTCTGATTATCTACATGAACTTAAAGCAATAGGTGTGAAGTTTGACCCCATGGAGGTTTGCTCAACACTCTTCCAGTCTCTTCCGCAGCTGGATGAAACTCCTCCTATTAAGCGCATTTATGGCTTTCTCAAGGAATTTCAATGGAAACCAGAATCACAGATAGAAGACAATTGGAAGATTTGGATTCCTGGAGAAGATGAATTCAGCAAGGGCAAATGGGTGGACTCTAGCCTGTGTGTTATTAACGATAAAGCTCGCCATTTTGCTCCTATATTATTTTCCCTTGATAGTTACTATGGAACTGAGTTGTTACCATTCTTTAGCTCAACTTTTGGAGTAATAGAATCACCCTCAACTAGTCATTACTTGCAAATTTGGAACCTATGGGAGTCAAATGAGAACCATGCAATTTCAGATGCCGAGTGTTGCTTCTTCTGGGCTTATATTCTTAAGAATTGGAATACAGATATCGAGGATGCTCTGAAGAAGAGTTTGGTTAAGGTGCCTACTGTTTTATCAGAGGGAGGCAGTCTTCTTGTTAACAAAGAGCAGGTGTTTCTACCAGATGATTTGTGGTTAAAAAACATATTTATGGTTGGTGCAGATTCTCCTACATTTGTTTGGTTGCCAAACAGCGATATGTTCTATTTTGTCAATCCTCGAAAATTGTCATCTATCTACGATGCTTTGGGAGTGAGAAAATTATCCAAGTCTGTAAAATGCAGTATTACATTTCAGAACTCTCCGGATCAATCTGAGAAAATTGATCTAAAAAAGAAGCTCATTGTCAAAGGTCTTATTGAAATAATCTTGGGCTTTCTGGCATGTAAGATTCATATGCGCAAAAAGGGTCGACATGATGCTGTACTTTCGTTACTGAACCTTTCGGTGTTTAAAAATAATGGGGATATACTAGTTTTGTATCAATTGCATTTGCCTGGTGATATATGCATCCAGAGAGAAGTTGAAAAATTGGTTCATTGGGACAGAAAATCTCAAAAACTGTTCATTGATGAGTCATTTTGTGAAAATCACAAGGCCAGTGCAAAGTTTGTGAACTTCTTCGCTGTCGAGATTGCTGAGGGGTTGTTACCCCAAGAAAGCATCACTGCTGTTAATGAGCTTAGGAATTTGATTCACTTTGGTTTTCTGTATGAATTTGAAGAACAGTCGATTCGGTTTCTTCTTACAAAAGAGAATATTGAGGTTTTACCAGAAGATGAGGTGTTTCTTGCCTCTGCATTGTCCTCAAATGATGGTCAACGTCTTTCGAAGCGCCGTGTTTCTGCTGTTCAGGAATTGGCACCATTGACTCCTAATGCTCCCCAACATGTAAAGAGAAGAAGATTGGATGAAATAGGTACCCTCCATTACCATTATTAATGTACTCACATTAGAGTTACAATCGTGATATCTTGTGTTAAAATACATAATTGTGCACAATATTATAGCTGGGCGCAATGATGATAGTGAACCTGCACAAGTTAAGCTATGACAACTTAAATCAATATGTAATCAGCTTGTAGTGTTTTCTTTAAAAATTTACCTCTTGGAGTGCGCATTGTTGAGACTTTAAGAGTTTAGAGTCCTCTCTTGCTGCCTAGTACATACTTGTGTAGTTATTAGATATAAATTATGTGTGAAAAACCATTTCCTACTGTCACTTAATTTAACCCTTTATTCTCGCTCTGATGCAGCCTTACTATCAACTTCTGATGCAGTGTTAGCTAATGAAAGCAGATTAACCTCCAACTCCGCACCAAATGTCAACAAGTAAGCTAATTGTCACATACTTGGAAATTTAACTCATTCATTGATATCAATTGTTATTTCAAAATAAAAGTAATACCGTTTGCCCTTTGACTAGGTTGTTGAAGAAAGTAGCTTCAAAAGGAGAAGCAACTAAGGATTCTAATATCAAGCCAAAGAGGCCAAAAAATTCCTTTGTAATCTTCATGTATGTGTCAATATGCTTAGACATTGTAACATTTGTCTTCGTTATATCCAACTTCTAACTTGTATCCTTTTGCGTATGTAGGGAGGATTTCCGGAAACAATACAAATTGGAGCCCAATAACAATAAGGAAATCCTTGTGAGTATTATAGTTGCATTTTCTGCTGTTTTGTAGGATGGTGCTATCGTGGCTATCATTTGCCTCATGCATAAGAACCTGTAGTAACCTCACCCGAACTCATCCCATACTCCTGAATCCTGATCCATTTGATATGTCTACAAATGCCTAATTTTGTTGCTGTCTTGCTGGTGTCTGTTTTTGAATTTCAATTAGGCATCCGGTTCAGAAAAATGGAGAGCTATGTCCAGTCTTGTGAGTTGCTATTTTGAATTTCCACCTACTACTTGTAGAGTTTTAGAACTTTGTTCATGTAACTAAAATTTACACGGATTATTCAGGAGAAGGCCCCTTTCATTGAAGTTGCCGAGAAAAAGAAAGCTGAATATACAAAGGAGTTGGAAACATATAACAGTAAACTGGTACCTATATTGCGCTTAGGGTATTAATTTTATCATGCTATACTTTTTTTCTGTTGTTTTGTGATGATATGCTCAACTCAACAGGTCGATTATGTGAAGGAAGAATCTCAACCTGATGATAGCGATGAGGATGAGGCCATGGACTGAAAACGGAATAACCTGAACTATGACAGCTATAAAGGTGACATTATACTTTCTTATTTTAGTATTAGTTTCACCGAGATTTAAATCTTTTCCATCAGAATGTGCTGTCTCTAGTGTAGCTTGTTAGGAGTAGCCTCTCTAACATGGACTGCAGCAATGTGAGGATGTGAGGTAGTATGATTTTTTATATTTGAAGTATGATTTCATATATTTAATAAATTTATGGTCTAAAGACGTGTCCCCGTCATTTTATGCTCTAAGATTAAAGTCATGATATTTGCAACACTTGGATGCGTACTCGTGCTCGAAACCCGTACCCGAATATGCGCAACGTAGTATAGTTTCTTTGAACTCCATCGACACTAACTACTCGTCCAAAGACACTCTTACTTCCTAGATTTGCCATCCAAATGTACTTGTTGGGTTATAGTTTTTGTAGAGTTAATGGAGGTAAAGACGCTCTCTATATTAATTCCTTGTCTTTTAAATACGATGGAACGAAGCAAAATAGTTGACTAAACTCTATGCTATTCTTGTATTGTGAAGCAATGCTCAGTAGTCAGACTGCACCTTGTACATTTGTGACCCTTTCCTCGTCATAGCCTTGTAGTCGATAACAGTATAACAGTATAATCTCTTAAGTTGAGCAACATTAGTGTCTTATGTCCCTTCACAGAAATCTCAAGAGTGATGATTTGCATCCCGACATGTCGAAGCATTGTGGAAGCTTGAATTCTCGGATTTTGGAACATATGTACTGTTCACTTTTGCTACGGCATAAAGACTAGCGTGCTTTTGTATAGTATGTTCGATGTGCTACATGGCTGTACTGGTATCGTCAAGTAAATATTTCTAGCCTGTAAGGAGAACATGAAACCAACTGAAATCTTTTGGGTAATCATGTAGGCATCTGTTAACTTAACTTGGGCATAATCTAGTGCTTAATTGTCCGGTTTGAGATTCTCTCCATTTCCTTATCTATTGCTAATCAATGGTTTGAGATTTTATGTGGGAAATATAGACAGCCTAGATTCAAACAACAAAATCGAATCTCCATTGTCCATTTTTTACGCACCTAGGCCATGCCATCGATCCATTGATTGGCAATGGAGATGAAATTGAGATAAAAGAGATGGAGAGGATCTCCATTCTTGTTGATCATACTCTCAGTTCACTACGCTTAGGCTTGGCATGTCGTCCGTCCATGATGTCGACTGTCGGGGTACCAAAACTCCTGAAAGTATTGATGCGGTGACTTTATTTGAACAACGTGAAATGAATTGGACTTGCAAATTGTTTGTTTTGAGGATACTTGGCTGTTTGAGTACTATTGTGTAGAAAAAGGCGTTGAGGTACCAAATATGTCAATGCTGTGTGAATTGAGTCAAAGATGCAACGGCGTCACCGGTTGATAATACAATCGCAGTACCAATCTTATTAAAATAATCAAATAATAATAAAAATTCAGAACAGTTCAGATTTTGGAGTATTAAAAGGAGGGGTACAAATGAAAACCTAATATTGTCTCCACTTTCAAATTTTTAGTACTGCACTACTACCGCCCTTCTGCATGCTTCTTTCTCATACAAAGTTCATACAATCATACCCATCTAG
This sequence comes from Silene latifolia subsp. alba, assembly GCA_001412135.1. Classification (NCBI taxonomy): domain Eukaryota; kingdom Viridiplantae; phylum Streptophyta; class Magnoliopsida; order Caryophyllales; family Caryophyllaceae; genus Silene; species Silene latifolia. Next base: position 17,751 of record LHUT01002311.1, read on the forward strand.
CCGCGAGGTATGAATATGGTTATAATTAGATCGGTCAAACGGGGTCGGGGTCGGATCTCGGGTCAGGTCAAGGTGGGACCAATATGAGCCGAGCCAAATACAGGCAGGGATTAGATTCGGGGGGATTCAGCGTGTTTGAGGACGGAGCAAAGGGTGGGGTGTGGGTGGTTGGTGATTAGGGAAGGTGGTGGTTGAGACCATTGATGGGAAGGTCGGTTGTCTGATATTGCTATAGGGTTTATGCAATTGAGATCCTCTCCCTTTCTCATATTTTAGAATAACACTACGGATTATATTTTAAAATTATCTACGGTGCAATTGGTTGATGAGATAAGTGAGGTATAATAACATAATAGGAATGCGAGAGAAAATGGACAAGAAATGGAGAAAAACAAATAGAGAGGATCCTTACTCAGGTTTACGTTGGTAGGTGGATAAGTTTAGTGTGTTTCAATGTGGGTATGTGGGGAGTTGAAAATAATAGCATGGATTATAAATATTGTAAGTAAATGAGTGAACTTAAGAAACTGGTCAATCCAGTCGATTTTCGAATCAGTTTAGATCAGGGTAATTTCAGGGTTGCAAAGAGTTCTAGACATGTCAATCAGGTTGGGTCAAGCTGGGACATTTTAGGTTTTGGTCATTTTTTGTTTAACAATTAGCAAGTTATATATAGATAATAATCCGTGTGCACAACAAACATTTGGATATGGGGAAAGCTCGGGTCTTGAGTAGATCCCTTCCATTAAGGACGAGATAGAATGGGCGGGCATAAGCGGTCTACTGATCAGACGACTACTTCAATTATTAGATTACTAGTATTAGCCGCCTATCCCGGAATGGACACTAGTAAAAAAAGCCCCTATAGTGGCGATTCTAAATGACCTTTTGTGACGGTTTTGAACGATTTAGGGTTCATCGTCTACACTTTACGTCGGTTGTACAACCGCAACTATAGCTCTCCTACGGTGACGGTTGTTAAAAAAACTGCCATTATAAACTCATATAAAACGACGGTTGTTAGATAAGAACCACCATTGTAATTCATCTACAATGACGGTTGTTGTTTGAAAACTGCCACCATAGACATTTCAATAATAACTACCCGCCACTACATGTTTTCTATAACGTCTGTTGTAGATACAGATCCGTCGCGAAAGATTAGTATAACGTCTGTTGTTGGTGAAGAACCACCATTAAAGGCGAACTTATTTTCGAATATAGGGAAGAATAATTTACCTTTTGACGTCGTTTTTAGAGAAACTGTCGTAATAAATATATATTTTTTTGTAAATAAAATTTTTCTACAGCAGTGTCCAATAGTTTTGACAATCCATATAGCGAAAGAATGTCAACTAACGAACTTGCGTATCATTCGACGCAACAATAATGCCGAGGTTCAAAAATTATACAAGTGTATAAAATAATCACATACACGTCTTTAACATCTTCCATCCAACACAACAATAATGCCGATGTTCAAAAATTATACACAATCTCTAAACATTTGATAGCTCACACCTCTTTAACATCTTTAATCTCGTCAATCAACATTGTTGAATCTGCAATAATACATTTAACAAACCAATAGTAAAAAAAAACTTAAACATTATTATAATCAACGAAAGACACTATAAATAGTTGCACTATCAATCCACCTTATGATTAGAATTAACTCAAATGTAGAGTGATTTCATAAAAGGCACATAATATAAGAAAACCAACAAACCACACTTGGTTGTTCTATTCTTAAGACACTATATATTTCGAATTGGAATTGCAGAATTGACATACGCACGTCAAATAATTATGATAAGAGATGAATATAGTGTCTGATATAGAACACTTACAGGTTGCGATTGAAAGAAAGATAAGAGAGATTGTTGTGTTGAGCGAGCATGCCAGTGAATAGAAATATAATCATTCGTGACGTGATTGGTGCTCCAAATCAATTTCAACAAAAACCAGAAATCAATTAGTATTACTTCGTTAAATAGTTATTGTTGCTATAAGGGAAGCATTCTTTATTGTTGCAAAAGATTTATCTGGGCCGCTTGTAGCATGAGTTAGCTAGTACTTATTAGACAACTTTAACAAATGTGTACCATATTCGCAGAGCACGAAAAGGAAGAAATAGCTATAACAACATAGGCAGAGCTTAGAAAAGAACATACTTGTCAAAATGCTACTGCCTCCAAAGACGATCATGAAAACTGGGATAGGAGGATCATAAGTCAGCAAACTACAAGAAAGAAATACAGTGAAATTGAAGATTCGTTAAAGAGTCGGGAGACTAACCAAGTATCAAATAAACTGTTGAAAGACAAGAAATATAATTCCTACGACTGCACTTTGCCAATGCAACTGCAAAACAATTCAACGTTAATAGGGCCGGTCTTTGAGGGATACGTTCGCTTCTTCAAAAGCTTAACCCCACCTTGACCGGGAGCTGTTGGATCTCCTCACTCGGGTGTCGAGCCGAATTAATTTTGTTGGGTTTAATATGAGGAGTGTTTGGTAATGTGTTTTTTTTCGTTGAAAAGGGAATGGTTAAGTTTGGTTTGGATATTCCGAATAAGAAAAATGTAACTATTGGTTTGGTTAGGGGAAGAGCCGGGGGGGGGGGGGGGGNTCAATTTTAAAATTCCTCTTACAAATAAGAATAAGAGTGGTAAAAGTGGTACTGCCTTGAAAATGTTGTTAAAGACAGTGGGGGTTCGATTCCCACCACAGCATAAACATTTAATTTTAAACCTCTTCCTCTTTGATAATGTATCAAAAAATCAAAAAATTGCTAGCAAGGGGAGTCAAACACAGACAAACACAGTATTTGCACATTACTCTTACCGCTGCGTCATTTTACCTTGTTGATATTAAAGCCTATGTTAAATACTTATTATTGATTTTTCGGATCTCATGGTGGGCACGTGCCCACCCGGGCCCCTAGATCCGCCCCCGGGGGAGAGTATATAAAATTGATTTGTATTTCTTTTTTAATTAAGTAATTACTCCCTCCATCTTGTATTTATTGTTCCCATGTTTTATTTTTAGGAAGATTTAAGAAAAATGGGTCAACTACCTACTTTATCCCTAGAATTATTGAGAGGTGAAATAATGATATTGTGGTAGGGACCAAGGGGATGGTTAATATAAAATTGGGATGAAAATAGTATTTTTTTATTTATATTTTCAAATTAATATATAAATATTATTCCCTCTCATCCAAAATATCTTCCCACTTCTCTAATATATGTGAAGAATTTTTACTGAATTGGGAAGATCATTATGGATGAGAGGAAAAAATATTTTTAATTTATCTTTGACCCAACGGACTGAACGGATCTGGTAGGGTTGGGTTTCGACCCTAAAATCACTACTACAGATATAGGGGATAACAATGGTTATAGAAAAAAGCGGGCGTTGTTGTTCGGGTCGTTGTTAAAAGTTCTCACAACGGTTACGTTTTCTGATAAAAACCGTTGTCAAACGTTTTAACAACGGTTTATAACCGTTGTGAAAAGAAGTCATTATATTGAATAATATTTTGGTGGGAAAGTAATAACAACGGTTTAATGACATAAAACCGTTGTTGTAAGTATTTTAACAACGGTTTATACCCGTTGTTGTTACAAACTACCCGTTATGAGAGTGAGTGGGAAGGTAATAACAACGGTTTTATGTAAGATACTCTTTGTTGATAAGAATGCGCGCGTTTAATAGTTTATTGGAGGGAAAGTAATAACAACGGTTTGTTAATATTAACCGTTGTTGTTATTTTTTTTTTTAAAATTACAATTTCATTGCATTTCTTTCCAAAACCTGCATCAATAATTCACAGCAGCAGCAAATAACCACACCAGCAGCATACAACAACATCAACTATATGTTGTATAAACTAGCACTTGTGCTATACTAGATCAAATTTCGACGAACGAGTAAGGATGCTGCAATTTCTTTCGCTGCTTGATGTGTCAGGGTTGGTATATCCCGCAACATCTCATTTACTTGTTTGTTTTGAATATCATTGAGTGGATTAAGATGGGCGCGCTACAATACATTTATTCGTTGGTGAACATGCATGATAAATCTGACTGCCTCATTATCCGCCATAATGCACTTGTATCTTTGGGAAATTAGTCTACCATTCCTACACATTTTCCTCACGCCATTGACATCACTGTCGCGTAAAGTTTGGAGGTACGCCAACAGAACACGAGGTGAATTCGGATAAAAAAGAAACAGCTGAGCCCAAGATTTACATACCATGGCCATGTTTGCCTTATCCGAACAACTATCAATAAGGTGAAAGATTTTTAACTGAGATTTGGATCAGTTAAAACATCATATTGGGATTGGTTGCAGCTGCCATTGAACTCGACTTCTTTATGTTGACCAAACCAACCCAGAGCATTATCTGTTTTTGGTTTGACATAATCTGCATGGAAGAGTTCTCTATCTACATCCAGATTATTGACTACCCAACCTTTTCACCAATTTTCCATATTTTTCTATATGCATAATGGTAGAAATGAGATTTGGATAAGTTAAAACATCGATTCCAGCACACAAAATACAATAAGTGACATTTTTCTGTATGCATATTGCCATTGTTTTATGAAGGTTAGATTTTATTTACATGCTAAGTAGGTAACATGTTACTTAATGGCAATTAAATAAGTTAATTACATAATAGAAAATTTTCACAATGACAATAAGAGCTTCAAACTCAAAGAAGAACTTGCTAATTAACAATCGAATTTACAAAC